>NW_023607309.1:0-37529 GCF_013339725.1 Rhipicephalus microplus
TGCGGCGGTGCGATGCGATGATACGCCACGAAACGTCACGAAACGTCACCACTCCGCCAGTCGCATTTTCGCACCGCATGCCGAATCGCAGAGAAAATCGCACATTTGTTTCACGCTTTAAGCGGGTGCACATTCCTTCTGACGTCCTGCAGGGAAAAATGCAAGTATACAGTCCACGTGTCCCATGCCACGAGCGGAGTGACGAGACTGACGACCCTTAAAGTGGGCCTTTAGCGGTCATCGCGCAACGTCACCAGTGATGACAAAAATACATGCTTTTGAGATAAGTGTGCCATAATTACTAATTCATGTACATCAACTGACCGCATGTAGTATGTTGTAGAACATAGCTTTTTTGCCCTAATTTGATGGCGTGGCGCTTTCCGGAATGAGGAGCCGGGGATGGGATTCCCGGAACAGTACTTTTTTTTTCTAATTTTCTCCTATCTGACAGTATACGTAATACAACTTGATACCTGTAACTGAAAAACGTCAGTGACGTCTTGGAGGACCCCGCCATGAAACACTTTCACGCTAAAAAAAAGCCTACAGGTTTCTTGTAGCATTGATACGAAGCCGCAAAGACAGAGCACATTCTCAATTAGTGTGTAAAGATTAGAGCCGTGTTTTCACGCACCACCGACAAGCGCCGTATACATCTGCTTCTTATGGTGTCACCCGCAGTCTGGTATTGTTCGCTGCCGATAGGACGGCGCTTTAAACGTATCCTGTAGAGTCATATAAGATGACGTAACGTCAAAATGTTTCATCACACGATGCCGATTTTCCGGGTCACTCGACTGCGATACAGCGGCATGACCGTGGCCGACGCAAAGCGACCCTCTTTGATGTGATGGGCTTTTGTCTCAATAAAGAAAGATGGGGCTAATACCGCAGAATGCGAATCCATCTATCCCTGCCGAAGACACTTGCACTTCGCAGCGCACGCTGCACCCCCATTTTACAATGTGCTCCTTTGTTGTTATGTAGGGTTTAATGTCCCAAAAACCACCATGTAATTATGAGAGACGCCGTAGTGGAGGGCTCCGGAAATTTCGACCACCTTCATGGGCTTCTTTAACGTGCACCTAAATCTGAGCACACGGGCCTACAACATTTCCGTCTCCATCGGAAATGCAGCCACCACAGCCGGGATTCAATTCCGCGACCGGAGGGTCAGCGGCCGAGTACCTTAGCCACTAGACCACCGCGGCGAGGCGATGTGCGCTCCTGAACGCCGTTATTTACTTAAAGATTACCTAAACATGCGTAAAAGTAAACATTGCAGCAGATGCATGCGCATATTCGGCAGATCGCTTTAGCTCTCGAGAATATTAGAAGCAACCGTATATGGCACTCAGGGCTCGCGTCATAGTTTTATGACATCGTGAGGGTGCATGCACCACACTTCCAACGGAGCCTAATACTGAACTAACGCTTACACCGGCTAGGAGAAAAGTGCGCCAGTACACGCACAAGTTGGCGTAAGAGATGAATGCATTCTACAATCACATTATCTCTGACCTGCTACCCCCCTCGCTGCTCTTTTTCTCAGAGAGTGTCCCTTGCTTTCGGTGTGAGTGTACTCTAAATAGAGTACAAATTCACACCGATAACTAACACAGCTATTAGTGTTTCTCGTTTTCGTAAACTTCAAACCACATGAATAACGATTGCAGCACAGTATTGACGAGTTCACGTGATACAATCTTAAGAGCTTAAAATAGACCGTTTCGTAGCGGGTATCTTCGTTTTAGAACATCCAAGTGTCTATAAGGTGTAATGATGTAATATCGTTATAATAAAAAAAAAGAAGTTGAAGCAGGGTTTTTGAATAGAAAGGACAAGAAAAATAACAGTCTTTCAAAGTGAAGTCAATACAGTGGCCGTCTGCTCGCCTCCCGTTCTGAAGAAGTGCTTGATACCACCCAGTACATTATTGCACAGGAGAAAAATTCAGTTGCCACAAAATTACTTGTCTGTAGTAATAATCTGAAGTGCGAAACTCTGCAAGCATTCCAAAAAATTCTTTCCAGAACTTGCATTGTAAATGCGATAATCTTCCTGTACGTACAGAAAGTAAGTGGATAAGAAATACGCCAAATCATTGAGAAAGATTCGTTACAAGATTGGGATATCATACAGACAGTATATGCAGTCTTCGGTAATAAAATTCGTTTATGCTCGATGCCCACGCTATGTGCTTGTCGAGAGAGCACACGAATTCAGGAAAACTCAGAGGCATATGTCGAAAACCTTATGGGCTAGACAGATGAACATGCGAGTAACAGGCAAGTAAGGCAAAAGTGATCATCTTGTGTTGATTACGATGACTGCTGCTAGGTGAACTGGAGGGTTCTGCGAGAGCCCACTGGTGAAAACCATTACATTCCGCTGGCATCGTCACCATCTTATTCTGGGTGATCAGCCTTATTCTATGTGATCAGTAAAGAAAGCAAAAATTGAAACTTCAAATTCTGAACTTGATGTCTTATTTAGTGCCATGCTCGTTTTGGAAAATGCCTTGAAATTATTAGGGTCTTGTACGAAACCATCCAAACGAGATACTTTTTTTTCTGTTCAAAATGTTCAGTGCGCATATGCACCCCAAGTGTTTAAGAGCTATGAAAGAAAGAGGAAAAGCGGCTAAGAATATCAGCTTGCGCACAAGCTTTTTGTGTAAAAAGTGAGGGTCTGCGAACACCGACGTAAGATGGAAGTTACGAAACAAGAAGACATCGACTAACTCTGTGGCTGATGCTGTTGGTCGGCTTCTTATAGTGTCGTCACATCGTTCATGTATCAGCGTCCAGAAGTCCTGCATAATAGAGTATTTACCACCTAACATGAATTTTTTGATTTCGCGCTGTTTTTCGTAATTTCTCTGATACGACTGACACCTGCAAAGATTCTTTGTGACTTGTCTTACGTGCCTTATGCAAAAACATGGCACCATTATGCGTACACACGCAAACAACAGCGAAAGAAAACAACACGTCATAGTCGTTCAAAACGTGCTTATTTTGTAAGTAGGCATGGGTGCACAGGCATCCAAAAAATTGCATCACGTGTGGCATGAAAACCAACCTATTTCGCCGTCGTACAGGAATAACCTGGAACGCCGGCACACATAGTGCTTTCTGCTGGAAGCGTTTCTGCAATGGCTACGGCATTGAAGTGGCTAAACATAGCACGATGAATTTCGGTTATCAATTTGTTGTGACATGCGAATGTTCTACGCATTTATGGCGCATGTGGCACATAGACTTTAATGCACGTTAGTTGTTTTACACTACAAGAGAACATAATGACGAGTGCTCGGACCAAACGCAGCCGCCACCTTCATCGACAAGGTTTCTACATCCACCACATAATGATAAAGCGCAGGCTATAGGACCATGTACCTAATAAAGCAATTGTACATTCGAAGTCACCATTTGGCCTGAATCTTTAGACGGGCGCTATCAGAGTTTTAAAACACGCGTATTAGTAAAGTGATCTATGCAGCAAATGTAACAAGCACAGATGTTTCCTTACCTCAGAATGGCGTACGACAGAACCCTCCAAGCATCCGTGATTGTTAATGTCCCAGTCGAGGTGTATTTCGTGACTTACGACACGGCCTGTCAAACCACTTCACTGCGGCGGGCTACCACATAAGCCTTCCTTCATAAGGGTCTCGAATAAAACAACCCACAAGGTCTGGAGGTTGCCGGAGAGTGCTGAATCGAAGACACAACGAGATTATTCTTTATCCACCGACACAGATGCCCAAACAGCCACGTAGTTGATGATGTTTCTGACGCAGACACAGATAACACAGTGCTCAGTCGGGAGAAAGGTGTCTGACGGAACAACAATGCACGCGTAGCGGTGACGGCCGGAGGCCTCCGGCACAAACGGATACGCCGAAATGGTCAGTTTCAACGCGGTGCGCCTGTGTAGGTTGAACTGGATCGAATTCACGTTGAACGGGTTGACACGATACAGCTTCCATGGTGAAAAGAAGTCTTTTTAGGGCTCCAAGCCAACAATAAAGTGCCATCCACTGGCACGCGTACGCTGGCGTCTACGCGTCAAAAGCGTCAAATGCGCCTCTCGGCGTCGACGTCGGAGGGGCATACGCGAGCAGGCGCGAGGGATCAAGCCGGGCTTGATATTTCGCCTCGCGTACGCTACGTCACCACGCGTACAGCGGCGCCAACCAACCAGAGGCCGCGTGCCAACCAACCAGAGGCCGCGATGACTCCGAATGCTGTGCCTAATGGCCGCCGCTTCGAAGGCACAGCCGAGTGCTGAAAGCAAGCATGAAAACTACTCCAAACGTTCCTGAATGACCGCTTCGTAATCTAGAACGACAACGAAACGACGAACGACTGCGAGTGCTACCAGCGTGACGCAGTTTCGTGCTGAGTTCGAGCGACGCCGACAAATCCAGCGAATGCCGGCCGGCTATGCTAGCGCCGGTCCCGTGTGCGATCGTCGGCCGAACCTAAGGAGCATGTCGGTGTTCTTGTGCTGTGATCTGTGACTTTCTGTGCTAAAAACGAGTGTAAACAAACTTCGGAGGTTCGAAGGTTTGAGCGTGAGCTCTCGCCTACCGCGGAGGCAATTCAGATCGGTGTCATCTGCATCCAGCGCAGGCCTCTACCATCTAGTTCGTACGAACCAGCACATGCGAGGCACATCAGCTGAAAAAACTCTACGGTAGTTTCCCTCGCAACATAGACACCATATATGACGCCCGAAATATCGCGTAGTTCATACGGAGGAGTTTTTATCTTCACTGTGTTTGTTTTCAACATCGGTATTCATCATCGCTGAAAGCGAACCTCGCACTAGCCAACACCTTTACGTGATGTGAAAACGTACGTACTTATATAAGTGTATTCGCGAATTGTATGACGCGGAAACATTCATTGGCTTCGGTGCTAATCGTTTTCGTGTGTTGCCAAGCTAATAACAAGCGTGTGCTGGTTGGTAGCAGTGAGATGTGACTTCGTGTCGGGTACCAGCGACGCTGACACATTGAGCTGTCAGCGGTCTCATTTCCATTCACGTACAAGACAGAAACTCGAGCGTGCGTTGCTGTGGTGATCGAAAAAGAAACTTGCATGATTAAGTGCTGCTGGTATTGCCTGCTATTTCACTTCTCGCTTCTTCTGCTTCTCTGCCACGCTCAGTAGCACATAAGTTGTTTGGAGGCATTCTAACACACACATTCTTAATTTATAGTTCAATCTGATACTCATAGCTATCGGCATACAATGGCACTTCTCCGTCGTTTTACAGTTTACTATAACATAACGCGCGTTCTGTTTACAGCTGGACAGATAACTGAAAACCTTGTGAGAAGCACCTGATTTGAAATCAGCTGCATGATGACACGATAGTTGGAATAGAAGATCACCACATGTATGCACAGAATGAATGAAGGTGCACTAGTATGGTACTGCACTTTGTATAGAAGAAATGCAAAAAGTACCTCATGTGACTTATGAGACCTTTCAGAGCTGTGCATGTATCTGTTACTCCAGACTGTAATGAGCTGAAGATATTCGATGGTTCCGAACATTGAATATTTGTATGTGTTTCCCTGGAGTCCTTCATTTCTGTTCAGTTTTTTAGTATATGCATTAACTTGGATTATATATACGCATGCACTGAAGCATATTATGTTTATTTCTTTTGGAAAACTTGCCAAAACTTCTGTACGGTTCTCTGGTGCAATCCTTTGATCGATATCTGTCCCATTTTGGGATGCTTTATTGCATTATAGGGTATTTGACAATTGATGACATGTGAAAGCCACAGTGCTTGGCTGTAATCTCAAAACCAATGTCTGTCTCATCAAGAAGTGTCAGATGCATTTTGTAGATGTTAAAGGATATTTAAACTACCAGCAAAGAGCTGAAGTCATCAACACAGCACTGATCCGCAATCACCACCCAGCTTAGAAGTCATTTGTAGAGGTCTCTAACACGTTCAAATAAAGTTATCAAACACTGGATTGATCTACTTGGTTTGATTCCTAATACCAGTGTGTCTGACTTTTTGGAGGCACTTGTATCATATTAATGTTCTGTTTCTCTCATTTCTTATTGGGGTGCACTCAGGGGGTAGTGATATTTGTTTACCTTGGCACACTTAATGTGATATTACTGTTTAAATGCTTTCATTTTGTATATATGTACGCCACTTTTGCAGTAGCCTCACAGTGAGCAGCCGTATTTGAAAATAAATAAATATACCATTCGAAAGTGTTCCGCGCTGTACTCGGTTCCAATCTGGTCACTAATAACTGTTGCATCGTAATGTGTCGGGTGTGTTTTATTGCATTGGAGAACACTTCGGCTGCCTTCAATAAAGGGTTCAGTTCCAGTATTATGACCGATATCTGTGACTTCATGAACAGTTGGGCGTCATTTGTCGTTTTAGAGAATACTTCGACTAAAGACAACGCCCAGAAATCTTGCATTAAGGTTTCAGTACTAATGTTATGGCCGATATCTGCGACTTCATGAACAGTTGGGTGTCGTCTGTCGTTTTAGAGAATACTTTGACTGAAGAAAACGTCCAGAAGTCTTGCATTAAGGTTTCAGTTCTAATATTATGACCAATATCTGTGACTTCATGAACAGTTGGGTGTCGTTTGTCATTTTAGAGAATACTTTGACTAAAGACAACGTCCAGAAGTCTTGCATTAAGCTTTCAGTTCTAATATTAGGACCGATATCTGCGACTTCATGAACAGTTGGGCGTCGTCTGTCGTTTCAGAGAATAGTTTGACTAAAGACAACGCCCAGAAATCTTGCATTAAGGTTTCAGTACTAATGTTATGGCCGATATCTGCGACTTCATGAACAGTTGGGTGTCGTCTGTCGTTTTAGAGAATACTTTGACTGAAGAAAACGTCCAGAAGTCTTGCATTAAGGTTTCAGTACTAATGTTATGGCCGATATCTGCGACTTCATGAACAGTTGGGTGTCGTCTGTCGTTTTAGAGAATACTTTGACTGAAGAAAACGTCCAGAAGTCTTGCATTAAGGTTTCAGTTCTAATATTATGACCAATATCTGTGACTTCATGAACAGTTGGGTGTCGTTTGTCATTTTAGAGAATACTTTGACTAAAGACAACGTCCAGAAGTCTTGCATTAAGCTTTCAGTTCTAATATTAGGACCGATATCTGCGACTTCATGAACAGTTGGGCGTCGTCTGTCGTTTCAGAGAATAGTTTGACTAAAGACAACGTCCAGAAGGCTTGCATTAAGGTTTCAGTACTAATGTTATGGCCGATATCTGCGACTTCAGGAACAGTTGGGTGTCGTCTGTCGTTTTAGAGAATACTTTGACTGAAGAAAACGTCCAGAAGTTTTGCATTAAGGTTTCATTTCTAATATTATGACCAATATCTGTGACTTCATGAACAGTTGGGTGTCGTTTTTCATTTTAGAGAATACTTTGACTAAAGACAACGTCCAGAAGTCTTGCATTAAGCTTTCATTTCTAATATTATGACCGATATCTGCGACTTCATGAACAGTAGGGTGTCGTCTGTCGTTTCAGAGAATAGTTTGACTAAAGACAACGTCCAGAAGTCTTGCATTAAGCTTTCAGTTCTAATATTATGACCGATATCTGCGACTTCATGAACAGTTGGGTGTCGTCTGTCGTTTTAGAGAATACTTTGACTGAAGAAAACGTCCAGAAGTCTTGCATTAAGGTTTCAGTTCTAATATTATGACCGATATCTGCGACTTCATGAACAGTTGGGCGTCGTCTGTCGTTTTAGAGAATACTTTGACTAAAGACAACGCCCAGAAATCTTGCATTAAGGTTTCAGTACTAATGTTATGGCCGATATCTGCGACTTCATGAACAGTTGGGTGTCGTCTGTCGTTTTAGAGAATACTTTGACTGGAGAAAACGTCCAGAAGTCTTGCATTAAGGTTTCAGTTCTAATATTATGACCAATATCTGTGACTTCATGAACAGTTGGGCGTCGTCTGTCGTTTCTGAGAATAGTTTGACTAAAGACAACGTCCAGAAGGCTTGCATTAAGGTTTCAGTTCGAATATTATGACCGATATATGTGACTTCATGAACAGTTGGGTGTCGTTTGTTGTTTTAGAGAATACTTTGACTAAAGACAACATCCAGCAGTCTTCCATACAGGGTTCAGTTCCAATATTATGACCGATATCTGTGACTTCATGAACAGTTGGGTGTCATTTGTCGTTTTAGAGAATGCTTTGACTAAAGACAACGCCCAGAAGTCTTCCATACAGGTGTCAGTTGCAATATTATGACCGATATCTGTCACATCATGAAGTGTCAGGCACAGTTAGTTGCATTGGAGCACATTTCGACTATGGAAAATGCCCGAAGGCATTCTACGCAGTATTTGTTTCCTACCTTATGGCCAATACCAGTTGTATCAGTATGAACCAGGTGTGCTTTGTTGCATTAGAGGATATTTTGAACACACACATCCGCTGAAAGCCTGCTACTCTGGCCTCAATTGTAGTCTTATGACTGACTTACATCTGTCAGATCATGAAGTTGCAGGCGTGATTATTAAGTTTACTGGTATAAAATATGTTGTGTAAGTATACTGAAGGTACCAGCATATGCAAGATATTGTTAGTAACTTTGGTAGTGCAGGTATAGAAACCCGGTGGTTTGTAAACCTGATCAGGAGGGCCTCATTCACTGCAGAGAGGGGGGGGGAGAGCTCAATGTCAACTCCACATATTAACATAATAGGGAGGGGGTGCTAAGTCAGCCCTGGGGAGGGGCAGTGAGACAAACTTTTGCCCATCCCCCCTCTCCTTAAGGAGAACCCTGCACACGCCTATGATAGACGTACAGTATGCTAGACGCTAATGTTCATTCGCGGGAGCAGCGCACTGGTGCGCACCGATGTTGATTTCTGGTGCATACCGCTGTAGTTACTTTGGGCACTGAAATGTCAATTACTTCTAAAATAGTCTAAACTGTAGTGGTTGAAGCACTATCAACTTGTTAACGTGTTCTCATATCTTCTAAAACATACATTCCCGCTCCAGTTGAGAACGTGCCGTTCTGTGCTGAACTTAGACAGTTCTAAGCCAAAAGATCAAGCAACATTGTGCATCGGCCTTGGACGCGTGGGCGTAAACGCGGTCGACGCGTGCCAGTAGTTGCGCGCCCTTTTTCTCCACAGGCGCGACTAGACGCTTTTGACGCGTAGGCGCGTGCATACGCGTGCCAGTGGTTGGCACTTAAAGTCTCGCCACACAATAAAGCCGGCACGCCATGAAGCTTATTCCTTGCAGATTGGTGGACACTTCGTCAATGATCTGGTCCTTCGCTGTCATTCCGGTAATGTTAAAGTTGTCTAAGATGCCAGCGGTGCTCAAGTTCTGCAGCTGCCCATAATTTAACTTCCTAAGAACTGTACCCAACGCATCCAAGTCTCCCGTCGTCATAATTAAAAGAAAAACTGTCAAGGCACTGGGCATGTACGACCGTCTTCTTCAAAGCACTCTTGCAGCTATACTGCCCAGCGTTAATAGCCACAGGATCCTGTTGAACGTTGACGATTTCTTCGTATCAAATCCACATAGCCAGCACGCCTTCTTTTCATTGACCGAAGGATGCACTAGAATTCGCGATCGGCTGGCAGGCTTTACAACGCGCCAGTGCGTTATCAATGGCTGATAAAGCGTCAATTTTGACCAGTGCTTGTGTTCATTCATTGCATTTTGATGATAGAATAATGTCGTCACGCTTTTTTTGTTGGCAGGCCTCATATTCAAAAAAAGTACACGGGGAGGGAGGGGCACCCCGGCGCTTACGTAGTGGCTTAGTAGTCTGGTTTGCGTGTTATTACGAGGTGCAATAATTGTTCCAGGCCCTAGTGGCTGTGTTTTCCTTGCGCTAAACACAATTTAGTTATTGATTGATTGATTGATATGTGGAGTTTGACGTCCCAAAACGACTTATAAGAGACGCCGTAGTGGAGGGCTCTGGAAATTTTGACCACCTGGGGTTCTTTAACGTGCACTCAAATCTGAGTACACAGGCCTACGATATTTCTGCCTCCAACGGAAATGCAGCCGCCGCCGCCGGGATTCGATCCAGCGACCTGCGGGTCAGCAGCCAGGTACCTTAGCCATCATATGGTGCTTTTGGAACGGTAAACCCCGCATATCAATCAAATCGACAAGGTGGAGGTAAATGATGCCGTACATGACTTCCGTGTCATGATTATCATGTTTTAATGAGTCGTTTGCCTTCTTCATCTATTTACGTCACGTGATACCAAAATTAGTATATGTGGAGCTGGCAAAACGACCGCGAATACGCTCGGAGAGCGGTATGCTGTCACGTTCTTACATGACACGCGTGTTAGGAATATCATGTTTGAACCAGCCATATACTTTCGTCATTCATTGACGTCACGTAACACCAGATTTGGTATATTTGGAGCTGGCAAAGCGGCCGCGAGCGCATCATGAAGGGCTCAATATTCACCTTTTCGGAGAGACGCAGGGGGCGCCGACCAGTGCGGACGCGAGAAGATCGGCTCCCGTTTCTGTTAATGTTTTCGTTAAGATTTTTGTGGTGCCTGTGCTCGAGCTGCATTTCATTCGACGCAGTTTCTTCTGAGGATCACGTCGATACCAGACTTTTTTCGGTGAGTGGTCCTTTTGCTGAATTATTGAAACTTTTCTTGTGGAACGCGCCGAGGCTCGGCTAACCCTACCGGGCTCAGCCTAGCGTCGACGGCGAGGGGCGGGAGAAAAGGGGCAACATGCTCGAAGTAGAGATGGTGGAAGGAGATGAAATCTCTCACGAAGAAGCCAATCGCCCGGGTTGGACGACAGCGCTGGGCAGGAACAAGAAAGCCCGTGTAGAAACGCCAGTTTCCGCGGGCAACGCATCACATGTGGGTTCGAAGGGAGGCCGCCACACGGCAGCCCCGCAAGGTGCAATGAAGCGCCTCGCAGCTGCATCGAGGCTCCCCCGGCTGCCGAGGGACCACATACGAATTATCGTCAGGCCGAGGGACGGACTTGACGTCAGAAAAGTAAGCCAAATTAGGCTCGCACAGGCTATTGCCATGGCGGCTGCTCTTGCCCCGACAGAGACGGAAGGGGACATCGTTTGCGCAAACATCGCCCAGAACATTCTCGTAGTTTCCACACCGGAGCAGAAGAACGCAAACGCCTACGCCGCGATCCAACAGATTCGGATAAGCGAAGGAATGTACCATGTGGCGGCATATGTCGCGGCCCCCGATAACACCTGTAAAGGAGTCATACGAGGAGTGGACACTGACATCAGCGAGGCCCAGCTCCAAACGATGATCGTCAACGAGCGAAATCCGAAGGCCCTAGAAGCCAAAAGGATCAAGAACACCACCACTGTGGTAGTGCTTTTCGACGGCATGAAGGTACCAAACTATGTCATATGCGGCGTCAGCATGCTGCGCTGCACGCTATACAAGCGCCAAACCGACGTGTGCTACGCGTGTGGAGGACTTGGTCACAGGGCCGATGTTTGCCCCAACCCCAACAAGAGGGTGTGCAGGGGCTGTGGGCTCGTGTCTCCACCCGACGATCACCAGTGCTCGCCGAAATGTGCCCTTTGCGGAGGCCCACATCCGACGGCGGACAGAACGTGCAAAGAACGCTTTCAAGTTCCTTACGTCGTGCGACGGAGAAGATGACGGCGCCGAAAGCGCGTCAAAAAGTCTCAGCGACAGCTGGCCGAAGAGGACCGGTCAAGAGATTCCAGCGTGGCAAGTGCTCCCAGGCAGGGGCGTTCCGTCACGCCGGCTGGCTGCCGGCGCGACCGCTCCAGGGGCCGCGCTCCTTTCAGAGTGCTCCTTTCAAGAACACAAACTACAGCTTGGCAACAGCAAGGCTGAGGTCATTATCCTCGAAATAATCCCCAACTGCTGGCTCAAGAACAGCGTATTCCTCCTGAATGTGTACAGCTCACCGTCGGACAAGCGGCAGGGGTTCGCTTCGATCATGGCAAAAGCGGTGGCTCTGGCCAGGGGGGCCCCCATCGTGGTAGCGGGAGACTTTAATGCTCCGCACGACGCTTGGGGATACGCTAGGCAGTCCCCCAAAGGCAACAACCTCCTAAAGGCCGTATCTAGCTGTTCTCTTGAATTGATTACAGACCCGCAATATCCGACAAGAATTGGCACATAGGTGGTCCGAGACACAACTCCAGACTTGGCGTTCGTCAAGAACGTCGCCGGAACAGGGTGGCGAAATTTGCAAGAGAATCTAGGTAGCGACCACTTCATAGTGGCTATTACCCTAGCAGTCAATGCAGCTCCCCCCAGGGAATTTAAAGTAACGGACTGGGATGCCTTTCGTAAATTGCGGCAGGAGGACCAGGATGAATACGACAGCTTAGACAGCCTCTTTGCAAGGCTCAAGGAGGATGCTAATGCTGCGATCAAGGTTGTCAAAATGAACCTGAGGGTTGATCGGATGGATGCACGCCTCGCGCATCTCTAAGAGGCTAAGAATTCCATCCTGTCCCGGTGAAGGACGCAAAGGCTCAATCGCCGACTTCGAAAGAAAATTGCGCAACTCAATCACGAGATCGAAGCCTACTCTATTGAACTCTCCAAACAGCAGTGGAATGAAGTATGTTCTTCGGTTGACAGACAGATGAGAGTGGGGGCCAAATGGAACCTCCTCAAACAATTACTTGATGAGTCACAGTCGAAGGGAAATCAGCGATTCAGAATCAGAATCGGAATCAGAAATCAGAATCGTTCACAACCAAAAAGCGAAGGGAGTGTCCGAAAAGGCCCTCCTGAAGAGGTTAACGGACAGCTATCTTCCGCTGGGCCCTTCCGGCGATGCGGACTATCCGCATTACAGGGGTGGAATGGTGGCGGAGCTGGACGCACCTTTCACTGAACCAGAAATCTGTAAGGTCCTCCACGAACTCAACGGACGCTCTGCACCGGGCCCGGATGGAATCTCAAATAAGCTCTTACGTAACTTGGATGGCAAATCCATCGAGAAGCTTTCCGAGTAAGTCAACAAGATCTGGGAGACGAGGCAGGCCCCCGAATCCTGGAACACAGCTTCGGTAGCGCTTATCCCAAAGCCAGGCAAACCTCTGGCTTTGGAGAACATGCGACCCATCTCGCTTACGTCCTGCGTAGGCAAGGTGGCCGAACATGCGATTCACCAACGGGTATCCGAGTACATAGAAAGCAGAGAGCTATTTCCACACAATATGGTAGGATTCAGACCTGCACTATCCACACAGGACGTGATGCTCCTTATCAAAAGACAAATCATTGACAACAACACCAGGGATACTAGAGGCATACTAGCTCTAGACCTAGCCAAAGCTTTTGATAATATCTCGCACAAGTTTGTACTTGAGGCAATTTCGGTTATGGGTCTAGGACAACGGTTCCACGCATACGTTAGGTCTTTTCTCAGGGATCGCAGGGCTACCATTAGGATCGGTCAAATTCAATCCACGGAATTTACCTTGGGAGCGAGAGGCACCCCACAGGGGGCAGTTATCTCTCCTCTACTCTTCAATATTGCCATGAAGGGCCTCTCGGAGCGACTCGCTATGGTGCGCGGGGTTAACCATGCTCTCTACGCGGACGATATCACCGTGTGGTGCATGGGAGGGTCCGACGCCGGGGTAGAGCAGGCGCTTCAAGAGGCATTAGACATCACGGAGATCTTTCTAGTCGGTTCGGGCCTGAGCCTGTCATCGGCAAAGTCTGAGTTACTACTATACAGACCCACCCGACAAGGACTGAGGAACCTCACTCCTTTAGAACAGATTCCCATAGCTTTATACACACGGGATGGGCAGAAAATACACAGGGTGGACATCAGGGTCCTCGGACTCCTGCTAGAGTCCAAGGGGGGCAACTCACGAACTATAGCCCGCATCACCTCCAAGACGGAGAACATGCTTAGGCTCATACTCAGGGTCTCGAACCGCAGGGGTGGGCTGAGCGAGAGCAATCTCCTTCGGCTCTATCATGCATTTCTCATGAGCCACATTAATTATGTTGCTTCGGCGTTGCGCTGGTCCAAAAGAGAAGAGGCAAGAATTGATACACTAATGCGCAAAAGCATAAAGCGAGTTCTAGGCTTGCCTATCCACACTAGCACCGAGAAGGTCCTACAATTGGGCATGCATAACTCCTTCTCGGAGGTGATCGAGGCCCAGCAGATGGCTCAGGTCGTGCGACTATCGTCCTCGAGGGCTGGTAGGCGCATCCTGGAATCCATAGGCTGCGGTCCTACGGCGACCAACCAGCGTAATGTAACACTACCACCCTCGATCAGAGGCACGTTTTCGGTAGCTCCACTTCCAAGAAATGTCCACCCACAATACAATGTAGGGCGCCGCATAGCTCGGGCCCGTTCCTTATTAAAACCAGTTGCAAACAGACCGCATCTCGCGACCTTTGTCGATGCAGCCCAGTACGGGCGTTCGGATCGCTTCGCAGTGGTCTCGGTCGATCAAAGTGGCCCACTCCTATGCTCTGCCTCGGTTAGAAAGGTTTCGGCAATGGTGGCTGAGCAAATCGCCATCGCCATAGCAATGAAGGACCCATCGCGTCCTAATGTCTTTACAGATTCTCGTTCCGCAGCTAGGGCTTTCGCCTCGGGCTCGATCTCGCTTGAGGCAGCGGCCATCCTCGGCTGTGAGGGGGCTGCCGGGTTTCACACCATAACATGGTTTCCGGCCCACATGGGGGCCAACGTACATCCTGATGTCCCCAACGCCAATGAGTTTGCCCATGACCGTGCGCGAGGTATCGCTCACCGCGGCGGTCCCGGCGGATTCGCAGGCGGGGACGCCGGAAGATACAGGGACTCGCTACTCACTTTTCATGAGATCATGACTCATTATCATCTATCTCGGAGGGCTTTTCCACTTCCTCATACTAAACTTACGCGACCGCAATCATTGGCCTACAGGATGCTCCAAACGGGGTCTTTCCCTTCGCGAGGCAGGTTCAGTCATTTTCCGCCCAACATCGAACCGCATTGTCCGGACTGCGGAGAGGCGTATTGCTCATTACCTCATATGCTCTGGCAATGTCCAGCGTTACGTGACGCAGAGTTCAACAAAGAAGAGGACTGGGAGGAAGGCCTTAACAGCGGCGACCTCTTGGTTCAACTTCGGGCTGTCCAAAGGGCCTGCGAGAGGGCGGAGGGTCACGGTCTTCCGGTCCCTACGTGGGAGCGGCCCGCGACTGCTACGGATTCCCCCTAAACGGGGCCGTTACAACGCAGTTTCTCAGGACCCGAATAAAGTTCTTTGTCTGTCTGTCTGTCACCTTTTCATAAACGCCTCCCTGGGCGCCGTTATAGCCCTCCTTGGGCTGTGCAAATTGGCGCGTCCCCTGGAAAATGCACTGGCAACGCTGTGCCCTTAGCCTTTGTACTCCCGCGCACAGCCCATCCTGGCGGTGTTTTTTTCCTTCCTGTGAAAAGGTGTATACTCCAACGTAGCGTTGATGGTGGTGGTGGTAAAAAACATTTATTTCAGAAAAAGTTTACTAGAGAGTGCCGACGTGGCCCATCGGCGTGCTAGAGTGGCAAGACCCTATTCCGGGACGCCAGTGGAGCTGGAAGCTGCCCGTGCACGCTCCACCAAGGAGCGTTGTGCAGCCAGGGTAGAGCAGCCGAGCAGGTGCTCCTCCCAAGCCTCTCTAGTTGGGATAGGAAAAGGGGATGAGAAAGGGACGGGATTAACTGGGCACGATGCTACGACGTGATATGTGTCGGCGAGCACATGGCAGGTCGAGCAGGTGCCATTGATTTCCGGCAAAAAGTGCCTGGCGACCGCCGGACTTATAAAGGTGTTCGTCTGCAGGCGGCGTAGCAGTCGTTCGTCCGCTTTCTCCAAACCGCGTGCGGGGTCCGGGTAGAGGCGGCGCGAAGCCCGGTAATAAGCCAAAATTTCGCGAAAGCGCGTCAGGTTGGTATTGCCAGATTCCGTCTCGGGACATGGAGGGGCAACGGCCCGGACATGAGAAGCGCGGGCAGCGGCATTTGCCGCCTCGTTGCCGGGCAGGCTCGAGTGGCCTGGGGTCCACACTATACGAATGGGATGAGGGTTAAAGCGCCAAGAGGCTGCCTGTAGTAGGCTAGCCGCCAGCGGAGCAATGGAACCCTGAAGGTACTGAGAACAGGCCGAGCGCGAGTCCGTCAGGATGGTGCGTGAGGCAGGGTGAGAGGCGGCCAAAGCTATGGCAACCTCTTCAGCGTGCGTTACTGTGTCTGCTCGAAAGGAGAGGCCATCTACGTGTTTGCCCTCTGTAATCACGGCAGCCGTGAAGTGACCCGAGGGGGAGGGACCCGAGACGTCCACGTAGAAAACACCAGGACGATCGGAGTGTCGCGTATGAAGGGCCGCGGCGCGTGCTAGTCTACGGCCAGGATGGAGGTCAGGGTTCATATTACGGGGTAGAGGTTCCACCCATAGCTTTTGACGCCAGAGCTCTGGTACCGGCTGCAGAGGGTCTTGGTCAGATATCGGGTTAAGGCCAAGTCTGTGTAGAAGACGGCGCCCTGAAGGCGTCTGCGACAGTCGATTGATTTGGTTAACGCGATGAGCTTCGCGCATCTCTGCAAAGGTGTTGTGTACCCCCAGAGCCGTGAATAGGCTGTTGGAAGTTGCAATAGGTAGGTCCAGAGCGCGTTTGTATACTGAACGAAGAAGGACGTCCAGCTGGTGCTCGTGTCGACGACGCAGGCGAAGGTAAGGCAAGGCGTAGAGGACGCGACTGGTCACAAACGCGTGGGCCAATCGGAGGGACTGAGACCCGCGGAGGCCGCCGCGCTTGGTAGAAACTCGCCGTATCATGCGGCTAACCTGTTCGCTGGTGCGTCTGAGGCCTGCTATTGTGCCCTTTGGATCCAAGGACGATGTGAGGTGAAGGCCAAGAACCAGAATATTTTGCACTGACGGGATGGGCCCGGACGGAAGAAAAATTTGAGGCGGCGGTAGCGGAGAGACTGAAAGAAGAGCCGATTTAGCTGGAGAGCACTCCAGGCCGCATGAACCTGCGTAGGTGTCCACCAGAAGGGCAGTCTTTTGCAGGCGTTCTTCGATTTGCGCTAAGGAGCCGGTGTTGGTCCAGATTGTGATATCGTCCGCATATAGTGCGTGTTGTAATCCCTCGACCTCGCTTAGAAGAGAGGGGAGGTTCATCATCGCCAGGTTAAAAAGCAGAGGAGACAGAACTGCCCCTTGAGGTGTACCCCGCGTGCCTAATAAGTACGGGCCGTGTTCGGTAGAATTAAGGCGAATGAAGGCGGTGCGATGTGATAGAAAGGCGCGAATGTAGTTGAAAGTCTTCTGCCCGCAGTTTGTGGTAGACAGGTTAGTGAGTATAGTGCTGTGTTTGACGTTGTCGAACGCCCCGCGGAGATCGAGAGCGAGCACGGCTTTATCGTTATGGCGCATAGTAGTCGGCTCTATGATATCGTGTTGAAGCTGGAGCAGGACGTCCTGCGCCGACAGATGCGGGCGAAAGCCAAACATCGTGTCGGCAAAGGTGCTCCTGGCCTCCAAGTAGGCTGAAAGGCGTTCGCGAACCATGGTTTCCATGAGTTTGCCTGCGCAAGACGTAAGTGAGATGGGTCTCAGTGCCCCAATACTAACGGACTTTGCCGATTTGGGAATGAATGTCACGACCGATGTGGTCCATTCCGTTGGAAGCGGAGAACCGTCCCATATCGAATTTATAAGCTGGAGTAGCGAGAGGTGTGCTTGGTCGGGAAGATTTGCCAGGAGCGATACTGTGATTCCGTCGCGTCCAGGGGCCGTGCCCCGTCGCATTTTCGTGAGTGCAAATCGTAAATCAGAAAGCGTGTATGGGGCGTCGAGGTCGGTGTTAGGGGCGCCGGAATACGTATATGCTGGGCCTGCGGGATCAATTGTGCGGCAGATGTAGCGGTCACAAAGTTCTCGCGCGAGTTCATCCGTAGTGCCCTGAAATGCATGCAGAACACGGTGGAGCTGGCGTTGCGTTTCTCCCCTGGTGGTGGAGGGATCGAGAAGGCTTCTAAAGAGTCGCCACGCACTCTTAGAGCTCATCTGGTTTGCAGCCTTTGAACAGGTGTCTGCCCAGTTATCATCGGAAAGTTGTGCGGAGTATGCGGCCGCCTCTGCAGTGAGTGCCTCAATGCGAGCGCGAAGTTTCCGATTAAGTTTGTTGCGTTTCCAGCGCCTTATGAGCCCGCGGCGAGCGTGCCAAAGATGTAGCAGGTGTGGATCGATTGCAGGAGTCAAATTAGAGGTTGCAAGGGTGCGAGTGTTCGCTTGTTTCATATGAAGAGCGTATGATGCCCACGCTGCATATTCGGTCGAGGAGAGGCCGGCGGGGAATGGTTGCATTCTGAACTGAGTCCAATTGGTGAGACGGGCTTGGCCCCAGTGTTGGCGCATTTTCTGCCGCGGTGTGAACGAAATGTGGAGTAAAAAGTGATCGCTGCCTAGGTTTTCGCCTAAATTTTCCCATGTAGCATCGCGGATGTGGCGGGTGAGGGAGAGGTCGGGGCATGTGTCTCGCGTGACCGAGTTGCCGGAACGTGTGGGTTGTGCCGGATCGGTAAGAAGCGTCAGGCTCAGCGAGGAAATGAGCTCCTTGAGCTCTCTGCCCCGGGCCTTCTCGTAGTGGTAACCCCAGTGAGGGCTGGGGGCATTAAAGTCCCCGACAATCACCAGTGGTTGTCGGGCCGCTATACGCAGTGCTCGATGGAAGAGATGCGCAAACGAAGCCCTCGCAAGGCGAGGGGGACAGTACACGTTTAAGATATGTATTGATGGTTGGCCCCTCCGCTGAGACAGCACTGATATCATGCAGTAGTCGTAAGGAAGATCCAGATCGAGGTCGATCTGTATCGCCGTGTAAGCTTTATGCACGAGGAGGCATGTGGTGGTGCCGCCTACATAGGAGCAGTATCCAGAAAAAGATGGAGCAGGGCCAGATTCTTGGAGCGCCAAGACGGCCGGCTGAGAGCCAAGTGAGCTGAGGAAAAGGGAAAGATGTGAACGCTTTCGCCTGTTCCCGAAGCCTCCAGGGTTCCACTGTATGATCTCGAATTTAGACGCAATGTTTGAACGGGACGTACGATTGGTAGCCATCGTGACTGTCCTAGGTTTTATATTTGGTCCTCCATGTCCCGCTCGGAATCCTCAGAGGCAGGGAGGGGCACGGAGGCCGGATTGTCCGACGACGGGGTGGTGGTAGCCACCTTACGACGACGCCGTGGAGCTGTACCCTCACTGCTCACCGAGCAGGAGCGGGAACGCGATGCCTTGGGTTGAAACTGGGTGATTGCCCAGGCTTGAATAGCCTGGGTAACCTCTACTACTATGCGTTGGACCGAGAAGCTGGTGAGGAGGTGATTAATCGAAGCTTCGACGCGCGTGAGGCGTTCCTCTACGCGCGGGGTGTGCTCTTCGCTAGGGAGAGTTTGGTTAGCGGGCAAGAGAACCTGAGGTGCCCCAGGAGCCTCAAGAGCTTCTGGAGTAGATGTAGCACCGGTTCCGAGTGCTGGAGCACACATAGCTGCTTGAACCGGCGGTTTAATGGGAGTGGACTTAGCGCGAGGACTAAGCTTGGACATAGCTGGCGTAGCCGCCTGGACAGAGGAGGCAATACCGGATGGCTTTGCAGTACACTGTTGTTGGGGTTGAAGTCGCTTATTTATGAGTTCGAGTTGTTTAGTTAAAAGAGAATTTTGCTTTTGAAGTGCCGCAACTTGCTGGCGAAGGGCCGCAAGTTCGGAAGAAGGAGGATCGACAGAAGGGGGTGAGAGAGGCTTAGAAGCAGCTTTCCCTGCCCAACTGCTCACCTGAGGTACCGCCGCTGGTGCTTCGAGCGGTGGGAATGCTTGAGAGTCGGCGTGGAGTGGTGGAGCCGAATGATGCAGGTTTGTGCTGCTGTCTGGCTGTGACGAACATGAGGTGGTCCCTCGAGGAGATATTGAGGGCTGCTTGCGTTTCCGATATTTTCGGTATTTTGCCGTGCAGCCACTGGTCCCAGTCTCATGGGCGCCATGGCAGAGGAGGCACTTGGGGTGGCAGTCGTGGGCATCTAGACCTGCAGGTGCGGGGGTTCCACATTTAGCACACTGGGTTGGAGCGGCGTGAGGGCACTGAGGTGGTCGATGACCGATGGTACCGCACTTGGTGCATACAGGGACCGTTTTCTTATAGGCGCGGATATACGTCGCCACGCAGTGGTAGAAGAGGAAGCGGGGTAACTTCGTGCCCTCGAAAGTCACCACCGCCGCCGCGGAATCTCCGAGTTTGCGGACCGCAAGGATAGTACCTTGAGGCCAATACAGTTAAGACTTTATCTTTTCCGGGCTTTCAGCAGGGTTTACATTGATGACGCCCTTGCATGTATCCCCTGGTGCCTTGGCGTGGCCTCGAACGGGCAGCTGCTGATCCCCCCCTTGCAGCTGGAAGTCCCCGAGGAGTCGCTGTGCCATAGGCAAAATGGTGGTGCTACAGACCAAGATGTTCTGTTCCCAGATTGGCCACACTTGAATTTGCGTGGTAGTCCGGTCGCCGAGGTAGCTGCGGATGGCGTCGCCCGCGCGATCGGCCGGGACAAATGTGCGCAGCTCGCAGGGAACGCGAGGTTTTAGCACTACGATGTAGTCGTCGCGAGAGAGGCGAGGAGTTTGACGCGGACGCCACTTGCGTTGCTTCGCTGGCTGCGAGGACGGAGCAGAGGTAGGCACAACGCCGGAGGGATGGCGCGCCGGCGTTCCTTGCTAGGCTGGGGAATGGTGGCCCGCCGTGGCGTCTCGTTGTTGTTGAGACGCAGACTTCGATTTCGCTTGCTTGCGTTGCCACAGTTTCACCATGTCGTCGAGGTATTCATCTTCTGATGGCATAGTGTTCTCGGAGGATGAAAGCTCCATGGACAGCATTTGGCTTGAGGTAGGATCATAGCCCGTAACCACGTTAGCGGCCGCCATCGCCGGGCTGAGAGCCCTTAGCGAGGCAGCGTTGTAGCCGGGAGTGAAGGACGTCCCTCAAGTTGTCAAAACTGGACCCACCTGGACGAAGGTGTTGTCTAGGCGAAGCTAGCAAAACGGCCGTGAGCACATCATGAGTGCAGCACGTAGTGATGTTGTTACATGACACGCATCTCATGTTTATAATGTTTGCACCAGTATCATACCTTCGTCATTCATTCACGTCACTTAATACCAAATTTGGTATATATGACGCTAGCAAAAGAGCCGTGACCGCATCATGAGCGGGGCATATATAGTCATGTTGTGACATAAAAAGCATGTGATGATTTTCATGTTAGGGTATGTCGCTTGTGTACGCCATGCAATCATTTCATACCATACCAGTTTTGCAACATGCCATGTGAATGAAACCACCGCCAAAGCTGCAGGACCATGAAATGTAAATCATGACATTCATGACATACATGTCATGATTTTCATATTATTTCTAGTCAAATATGTTCTTCATACAGTCAAGCTATGGCATACCAAGTTTGGTGTCGATACCATTTTCGAAATGGCGAGGAGAGCTAAATGTCGTAGGCGGCTATATAGATAGATAGATAGATAGATAGATAGATAGGTAGATAGATAGATAGATAGATAGATAGATAGACAGATAGATACGCTCAAAGTCACTGAAGTTTGCCAAGAAATGCTTCGCATTTAATAATATGAAGAAGAAGAGATTCAGTATATTGTGCAAGAACCGCGAAACGTATATAAGCTGCCAAAGCCGAGGCCTACGGAGATTTGGACCTTCATAACTTGATTAAAGCGTTCCTTTGGGCTTGTTGCTACAAGCTTGATACATGTTGCGGAAGATTGGACTGCATAGCTGTAAAAGGGCGACACTCGCGAGGACACAGAAGAGAAAAAAGTGGCAGCATACCCACGGAGTGAATGATGGCGAGAGCGGCGAAGCATTCGTCCGTCCATTCGTTCTTGCTTCCGTCCGTTCCTGCGTACGTCTGTGTAACCGTCCATGCGTCCATCCACCAATCCGTGCGTGCGTCTGTTCGTGCGTCCGTCCCTGCGTTCGTCCATGCATCCACGCCTGCGTCCGTTCATGCGTCCATCCATGCATCTGTCTGTGTGTCCGTTCGTCTATCTATTCAGCACTCCAAGTACCACCATCTCGCATCTTTTCATCATATATTCTCCATATAGAAGCACCGCCATCCAGTGGACATTTCAAGTACTAAACTGGAGGTGGCACATGCACACTTTCTTACGGCTTGCGCTTCGGGTTTACTTCCCACCTTTAACCACCTCGAGTTCATGGCATATACTAGTTCACTGTATTCATGGCTATGCGGCCCAACACTCGCTAAGCCTTTCTAAAACCAAAGAGGTTACACCCAGCGAATATAACGTAGCAACCCTTTCTTGTCAGATAGTGCTCAATGTACATGCCAATAGCTGCTAATGGGGATCGCAGCGTGCGCGTTACCTAAAGGCCGAATGCTTCTGTCTCTCATTCCCTTAGCAGCCATTAACATGTGCATTGAGCACTATCTTTTATTGTTCAACAACGCACAGAAGAAATCTCTCACCGGAACCACCTTGGAGGTCAAAATCGTAAGGACCGCTAGTTCGGGTATGTGCCACTGGTGGTGAAGCACTACGAGGGACGCACAAGCCACGCCATAAGGAGCTTCGCCCCTAAAAACTGACAGATGGGCGTGAACTATGAGTGAGTGAGTGAGCAAACTTTATTTAACCAGTGGATTGAGGCGTGGGCCTAAGCCGCACCAGGGGCGGTGGAGAGACCCTGTCTCTCAGCTGCCTCCGGTGCTCGCTGGATGGCCCATATTTGATCTGTTCTATCTGAGCTGATCAGTGCGGCTCTCCACCGCGCCCCAAGCTGTTCTGGGGAGAGTGCATTGGCGTCCTGTATCTGTGTGCATTCCCATAACATATGCTCTAGGGAGGCGCGTCTCATGCTACATAGTCTACACGAGTCATCTGGGTATAGTTCGGGGTAGATGCGATTTAGGTGCTTCGGGTTGGGAAATGTTCTAGTTGGAAGTCGCCTCCAGTCAACCTCCTGAGATCTGTCTAATGTGGAGCTAGGTGGTGGAAATCTGCGCCTCGACTTTTGGTAGAATTGGATAATGTCACAGAACCTAAAGATTCTGTCCCTCTCCCACCACTCATCTCCACCCAGTACCTCATGTGAAGCTCCATTGCGAGTGCGGTAAGTGAGACCTCGCGCTACGCGGTGAGCCTCCTCGTTGAGGTTGGGAATGAGCGACGCACACGGGGTGTGGGCTGGGAATCATATAATATACCTTTCTTCGAATTCCTCGGATGATATGAGATTTGCCTCGCGGAGGAGTATGTTGGCTGCCTCGGGAGATATTCTTCCTCGTGCATAGTTACTGATTGCTGACTACGAGTCGCTGATGACATACTTACACTTTGGGGAAATTATGGCCTGTGCAATAGCCACCTCTTCCGCAATTTCTGAATTATCTGAGCGTATGGAACACGCGTTTACGCATTTGCGGTCGGTGTTTATTACTGCCGCAACGTAGGATTTGTGACTAGGGTACTCCGATGCGTCTACGAACAACGCTTCCTTGTATCTGCCGTAGGCCTTAAGCAGAGTTCTAGCGCGGCTTTCTCTTCTGCCCTGATTAAATTCGGGGTGCATGTTTTTGGGCAGATTGGGGACGTGGATCTTTTCCCTGATCATCTTTTCTCTGATCACCTTTAAAACCGACACTCTACTTCCTTGTTTCCTATGGTAATTTATACCCAACTTGTCAAGGATACTCCGTCCTGTGCGCGTGCTGGCTAGCCTCTCCAACTGGGCAATCTGTCGCGCTTCTATCAGCTCCTCTAAAGTGTTATGTAAGCCCAGTTGAAACAGTTTTTCGTTGCTGGTGCTATCTGGAAGGCCCAAAGCTTGTTTGTACGCCTTTCGTATGAGTGCGTTGATTTTGAGTATTTCAGCTGTATACCAGTTTAGATATGCCACTACGTATATAATGTGACTTATGGCGAATGAATAAATAAGCCTGACGACGTTGGCCTCTTTCATGCCTTGGTGTTTGTTGGTGACTCTCTTGATTAGTCGTATTGCGTTGGTGACTTTGGTTACTAACCTCTTGACGGTTTCACCGTTTGTACCCTTAGACTCGATGATGAGTCCAAGGACTCTGATTTGTTGCAGTATAGGAATAGTCCTGCCGTTTTTGGTGTGAATTTGGATCTCTTCGTACGCAAGGTCTCGGTTGTATCCCTTGGGTGGTCTGCCTTTAAGCTTGGGGGGATAGAGGAGGAGTTCGGATTTATCTGGGGAGCACTCGAGGCCAGTACCATCAAGATACTCCTCAATAGTGGTGACGGCCTCCTGTAGTCTCTGCTCTATCTCTCCGTCACTACGTTTGAAGGGGTTATTTATGATAGACTTGCATCCTTTTTAGATAAGCACCAAATAATATTAAAAAGTCAGTATGGTTTTCAAAAAAATAAATCAACAGAACAAGCTCTACTGTATATCAAAGATAAGATAATCGAAAATATGGAAAACAAAAAATACACTCTTGGGCTCTTCCTCGTTCTTCAAAAGGCATTTGACTCCTTACAATTCAAATCATTGATTCATAAATTATCAAGTTATGGGGTGCGTGGAGTTGCACTACAACTGTTTAAAAGTTACCTAGAAGATCGTTATCAATATGTAAAACTGAATAACACTATTTCTGCAAAGATAAAGTTGAACCAAGGAGTCCCCCAAGGGTCTATACTGGGGCCATTATTGTTCCTTGCCTATATAAATGATATTGTCGATATACATCATTCTCCTGAACTTATAATGTACGCTGACGATACGTATGTTTTCTTTTCATCAGACAATCTAATATCACTTGAGGTCAGTGTAAATAATTATCTAAGCAATCTTTCAAATTGGTTAAGGCAAAATGGACTGCGCTTGAATGCAAAAAGAACAACGTATATGATATTCCGACCTATAAACAAACCTATTAGTAACATAGCTGTAAAATTCGAAGGAAATTGCATCGCACATGTTAGGGAACAAAAGTTTCTTAGTGTATGGTTTCAGGGGGAATTAAACTGGAACACACATGTAAATAATCTGATCACTGCATTAGCGCGAATAGTTGGTTGTTTTTTAGAACAATGCACTTATTCCCATTGAGGTTAAAAATAAGTATGTACTATGCACTCTTCCATTCTAAAGTAGGTTATGGGATGTTAGTCTGGGGATCACAAGGGAATTACCATAAGTTAATAATTATACAAAAGAAAGTATTGCGCTGCTTTGAAAATTACAGGGGGAATTTTTAAGACTTGCGCCCTGCTCCACTATTCATTAAACATTCCATACTCAGAATTGATCAAATATATCATTTTAAATTACTTCAGTTAATACAAAAGACTAAGCTATATGAAGAAAGTTGTACCGAAAGACCACACTACAGTCTGCGAGAACAAAAGAAACAAGCTCCTAGAACAAGAACCAAGTCTGGAAAACAAAGTATTGCTTACCAGGTACCTCAGGTTTTAAATACCCTTGTAGATCAATTGAACTTTAGGGCTAGTAGTGCGACTTTCAAGAAACAAATAAAGAACTTATTCATAACCACCGGTCTACACTATCGAAACTACGTAATGGAGTCTCATGCCTCTGCAAATGCTAAAATTGTTCATAAACTTCTATGTCAATTATACGAGTGTATACAGCGGAATTCATTGTATCCGCATGCATTTGTGTCTGTTTTTGAGTTGTTTTATTGATATTGTTTAGTTGTGAATTTAACGAGAGTGACCTCTAATTCTTAAAATGTGTTATGTAAACTTCTTATGCTATTTATGTTTGAATTTTGTGTTTACAATTTCAGGTTGCTTGAAACCAATGTATTGAATATATATATTGTTTGTCAGTGCTGATGTCTAAGCTTTGCACTGTCACGGACTGCGGAGGGACAAGGGCCTTTGTCAGATGTTCGCCTTTAGCCCTTTGCCCCTGCAGTAAGCTCTGTATCCGGCTTACTGTAAATAAAAATACTACTACTACTACTACTACCTTTACACGCCCAGATGGTGATATCATCTGCATATATAGAATGATGTATTCCGTATATTGAGTTTAGCCGCGCCGGGAGTCCTATCATTATAGGATTAAACAGCTTTGGCGATATGACCGAACCCTGCGGGGTACCAGCACTGCCCATAAGCCTTTCCTCAGATCTCAGTTCTCCCATTACGATAGATGCCGTTCTGTCTGTTAGGAAGTCCTTGACATAGTTATACGCTCTTGATCCTAAGCTTAATTGGCAGATCTGTTGTAAGATAGCCATATGCGATGCTTTGTCGAAGGCTTTTTTAAGGTCTAACCCTAAGATCGCCCGGGTAGCTCTTGTTTTGTTGTCTAGAATCTGCTGCTTAATTTGCAGCATAGCGTCTTGCGTGGAGAGCCGTGTGCGGAACCCCAACATGGAATCTGGGTAGATTTCGTTCTACTCAAGATAAGTGTTGATTCTGTCTAGAAAAGAGTGTTCCATCAGCTTCTCAGCACAAGACGTTAGTGATATGGGGCGTAAATTCGATAGATCGGGGGGTTTCCCGGGCTTGGGGATGAGGATTACTTTAGCTTTTTTCTACTGTTTTGGTATAGTGCCCTCGGTCCAGCACTCGTTAATATATTGCGTGACGTTCTCTATGGCTTGGTCGTCAAGGTTCCGTAGTGTTCTGTTAGTGATCCCGTCTGGTCCCGGTGCAGATTTGGTGTTTAGCTTTTGTAGTGTGGCGCTGATTTCAGCCCCAGTAAACTCCTCATCTAAGAGCTCGTTCGGGCCTCCGGAACATGGTCCGTGCTCTATGACAGGCATGGCGGGAATGTACGTGTTGCTAGCCTCAGCAATAAAGTCCTCCTCACTGCCGTTATACTGGTTTACCAGTTTACGCAAGGTTTGCTTGTTTGCTGATTTGGTGTTATCTGGGTCTAGCAGGGGTTTGAGCGTGCGCCATGTCTGACCAGCATTCATTTGGCCATCGAGACTATTACAAACTTGGTCCCATTGCTGTTGGCTTAGCTGCTTACAATGTTCTTCGATCTGTTTGTTCAGCTTGGCTATGCGCTTGCGCGAGGGCCTCTTGTGCCTCTGCCCCCGCCATCTATTCTGCAGTGATTGCTTGGCCTCCCACATGTGTGCGAGACGGCTATCAATCTGCTCTAGGGGTGGACTTGAAGTGCTACTTCGCGTTGCCTCGCTGACGTCGTTATTGACATCTTTGATCCAATCTTCTTTATTGCTGGTAGGGTCTTGTTTTTTCGCGTTTTTGACTTTTCGAAACTTATCCCAGTCATTCCATCTAATCTGTCTCTGAATTTTTGTGGCAGCCATGGTTTCTATCCTGATTTCTAATATTCGATGATCACTCCCCAGATCATCGAATGTGTTTTTCCATTTAGCGGTCCCCGCGTTACGAACTAACGTTAGGTCTGGATTGGTGTTTCTTGCAAGCCCAGTTCCCATACGCGTAGGGGAGTCGGGGTCAGTGATGAGAGTTAAGCCTGTTTCTTGAATATCCTGCCATAGCGTTTTTCCTTTGGCTCTTGTGTATCCGTATCCCCAAGCACTGTGTGGAGCGTTAAAGTCTCCACCTATGACGAGTGGATTGTGTCCCGCTATATCTACGGCCTTCTTAAAGCGAAGAAGAAAGCGTTGTCGTATGCGTGTGGGATCGCTGTACAAATTCAGAATAAATATGCTCAGAGACTTTTTTTCTTTTAGGGGCAAGTTGTGCGAGTATATGTTCATTTCTGTGATGCGGGTGTCGTGGCAGATTGCTACGAGTCCCTTCCTTACTAGAGTGGTTAGTGTTCTAATATCCCTTGTTGAGTGGCCGATCGCCTGATATCCCGGTAGCTTAGATAAAACATGGGTTTCCTGCAAAATTAGAACATCCGGTTTGGTTCTGTCTCTAAGGTGTTGTTGCAAGACTGCTCTCTTCCCCTCATAGCTCCTGCAATTCCACTGCCAAATAATTAAGTCCCTTTTTCTGGGCTTCATTATTTTGAGTTGGCTATCGAAGAGGGAGGAGGGTGAAAGGAGGCAGGCCTCATGAAATTAGTTGATATAGCCACTGATGTGGTGCCCTGAGATAAGTGTGAATTTCCTTCAGTGCTTAATGGAAGGTTGGTAGCTGGAAGTACCGGAGGTGTCCTAGTGTTGAGATTGGCTACGTTAGCTTCGAGTTTACTTAGTCTATTCATGATCATGGATATTGCAAGCGAGAGGTTGCTGGTTGCCTCTGCCTGTTTCTTAAAACTTTCTGTATTTCGGACAATGTTTGAATAATGTTCGAGGTTTGCGCCGTAGTTTTTTCATTGGACACATGAGCTTTCTTTTTAAGAGGTGGCGGGGTACTGTCCTCGTCCATTCGGTTATTTGGCATTTCTTTGATGCGCTCTTGGGCCGCGGAACGCATTTGACTAGAATTCTATTTGTGCAGTTTTTAAGACATTGAATTTCCCAAGTAAGTTGTGATATCAATTCTCTAAGCTCAGCATTTTCTTTTTTCAGCTCCGCTATATCACTGACATTATGCGCAGCCTCCCCCGAAGGCTCAGGGCGCGTCCCTTTAGCCACGTCTGACCAGCTCATCGTGAATGCCGGGTTCCCTTGATGGCCATTGCCATCCTTTGGCTTAGACCGGGATCTGGAACGGGATGTAGTGCGCCTTCTCGGTCCCGTAGACTGAGTGGTGTGGCCGCGGGGCGTTGCGCAGGACCAGGACCTTGATCTGGACCCAGGCGTTGCCCTCGTTCGTAATTTGGACCTCCCGCGTTTGGTTGGCTTGGTGGTAGGGGGGTAGTTCTCCTCGAGCGTCTCTTGAAGTTGTCGGAACCACTGGCGTTGTTTTACGATGTATGGTGTCTTAAACTTGGCCTTGCAGAGTTTGTCAGCCGTGGGATGATCCTTGCCGCACAGCTGACATCGTGGCTGACAGTGGTGGTCCTCGCTCGGAGGAGGCGTTCCACAACCTGCACATAGCTTGTCGTTTGGCCTCCAGCACACGTCACTCCTGTGCCCAAGTCTGTTGCATTGTTTGCAAAAGTCAACTTGTTTCCTGTATACTGAACAGCGTGTGAGCACTCCTCAGTACATAACGTGCGTCGGGACTCTGCTGCCGTCAAAAAGGACTATCACTGTCATGGTATTGCCAAGACGTTTGGCTGCGATCGCCGTTCGATTTCGGGCTGTAATAATAGCTGCGGTGATGTCCCGTGGGGTTTCGTTCAAAGGAACTCCTTTGATTACACCTTTGGCAGTGAGTTCCGGGGCCGTCTCGTATGCTCCCACCTCATACAACTTGTCGTTGGCTTTGATGTGCTTGATGCCTTGGTACTTGTCTGCATGGTCTTGGTTTGGGGTGCTAACGACCAAGATGTTCTGAAAATTATTCGGACAAATCATGTCCGTATCTCTTTTTTCATAAGGGATCTCGGCCGCTTCATACACAGCTTTGTCTAGCTCCGTTAGGCTGAGCTTGGATAGCTGCAGTCCTCCTCTTGGCTATATAACTATTTTGAAGTCGCCTGTCGGCAGTCTTGGCATTTTGCTGTCTCTGGTTATCCGGGATATCAGATTTTCACCGCGCGTTCTAGGTGTTCGGGTAGGGATAGGGCTACCACGGCGTTCCTGGCTACATTTCTTCGCACGTTTTATGTTTCGAACTTCTGTCCACCCGTTGCCTGTGTCATCTTCCTGTTGGGTGACGTCTTCGTCTTCCCGTTGGGTGGCGTCTTCATTCTGCTGCGATACCTCCATTATTGATGATTACGGCCTGTATGGCGCGAACGCCGATGCCTGGCTATCGTGAGGCCGCCCCATCGACGCGGAGCGCCGGTCGTAGGAATAGTAGACGCTGCTTGGTGGGGGCTGGTTTTCGGTCGTAAAATCTCGAAAAATGATCACCCACCTTAGAATATGGTCTTTTCGCATTCTCGGTGACGAGAAAAATCAGATGGTATATAAATCCGAGCGGTGCCTGGCTGTATTCGCTGCGAAATCATTCTATGAGAACGGAGCCGACGTGAAGAGCGTCAATTCACCTCGGTGACCACAGTGCCTCCGCGAACTATGAGGTCTGAATATTTCGTGAGGCGCCACTTTTGGCAGCCCCACTTAAAAAGGAAAGTGGAACTAGTGTAGAAGTCAAATTGGAAACGTAAAAATAAAACGTGAAACATGCAAGCGTGAAAAATGGAAGGTGTAACCAAAAAATCTACTTCCACACAAATACCAAACTGAGATGTAGAAACTGCATATGTGATAACACTTTGTCAATCCATACTGTCTATATAAAAACGACACATTATTAACACCACTCACGAAGGACAAGAAGCAAATCGTCCAAAGGCAACAGTGGAAATAAATAGAGCGAGTTTTACTTCACAAGAACATATTATGATAACGACTGATTCCTCACAGCAGACCTCTGAAAATTTTGAGAGCCTAAGATTGTCAAAGCTCAGATTTGCCAAGCAACTATGACGGCACGCAGCTCAAAACTTGCAGCATTCTGCTCAAGCACTAAGGACACCCAGAAAGTGCAGACGCAGGACGAGTGCGACCTAACAACTTTCGCAGTTGTTACTTGTTTGCATTTGAGCAGCGTGCTAGTTTATTATACGTGGCTGCGGGAGCGAGCGAGGAGACCTTCGTGCGGTCGGTAACTTCATCTTAAACTTACAGCAGAAGCACAACATTATGTGCAAAGTGCTTCAGACCCGTGAGAAGCGTGTGCGCATTCTCGCACAAATATAAGGTAGGGGCGTGCGTGCATCCAAAAAAAGTGGGGCGACAATCTGTAGAGCGCATCGTTCTAAAACCCCTACAAATAACTGAAGAAGCGCCATTCGTGTCAGTGTGGTGGTGGTGGTGATAAAACATTTATATAACAAAAAAAATCGGCCCCGTATCTGCATGTTTTGCAAATGTCGTCGAAGGACGATAGTCTTGCGTGTGGAGAGAGTGAGCAAGACATCTATTTGATGTACTCTGCAAGAAAATCGGTGAGTGGTATTCTGAAGGCGTTGCGTTAGAGTGCCTCGAGCGTGCAGCGGAGGCGAACGAGTGCATCAAGTGACGTCACTCGTGAGACATGAGCGTCATCTGACAGTTTTCTTTAAAAAACAAAGCGCATGTCTCTGAGACGGGTGTGCGTGCCCATCCCAGAGGTGATAAGATATAGAACGCAAGGCGACGGTAGGTGCCACCACCGTCTGGTCTTAGCAGAGCGTTGGAAACACTCCCTGTTCCGTGGAAGCGTTGCATGGTCAGCGCAGCGTGATAAGCGCTACGGTCCTTACAATTACTTGTGTATGCTTTTTATAGTAAAAGACGCACATGCAGAATATATACGTGTTGTTATGTTGCCGCAGACATGCGCAATTATTGCGTTTTAATTGACGATTGCACAAGCATGAACGCTCAATCTTGAGAAACATTGGTGGGTGCTGCGGATGCGCTCGGCCAATTCAAGTACCCGATGCCGTATGGAGTGGACAGACAGACAGACAGACAGACAGACAGACAGACCAAAATTTTTGCGTCGAAGGTCCCCAAGAAAGATTATCGTCTTCAAAAAAAACGAGAGGTATGCAGAGACCGCCTCATAAGAGGACGGCACCCAGAATGAGTATGGTGGGGATCCATACTAGGCTACTCCGCTCCTCTATGCTTCGTAGCACGGAGGAAGGAAAGACAGGAGAAGGCATGCCAGCCGACGCGCTACGTGAAAAGTGTGGAGGAAAAGACGTCATAACGGCCATATTCACTGTGCACAATGGTGGCGTTGCTTTGGTTACGTGTTGCGCTGTGTAACTAGTATAGCAGTGAGTGGCCGCGGCTGGATACGGCATGTGCACCTCCGCAGGTCGCGTGCTGAGCCGTGGCGGACAATATCCGTGGTCTGCGCCGTGTTATTGGTTACACAGTGTTCTCCTGGCAGTTACTGTACTCTTCGCAACGTTTACAAAACCTTTCGTCCATTAAGGAGCCTGAACAGCGTATAGAACAAGCGCATATCCATGTGTCATGCGTCGGATGACGCGGATGAACTATTGGAAGTGTTCAGCGAAATTGCGTTGTGCACCATGACAAAGCAGAACGACGATGAACGCCTTGCAGGTCAGTGACAGTTGGGCAGTGCTCCTGTTTGTGGCGATGGACGAAACTGTGGCGCCCAGCAAGACGCAATGAGGACCATGCGCACATACGTAGGTTGGTGTTCGGTACGTATACAGTAACAACTTGCATGTGCGTGATAAAACACCTTTTCTGTTCCAATTGTTATATTCGCCCCAGCATCGTAATCTTAACGTTAGAGCAACCGCGTTCAAGTGTCACTTGCACCGTGCTCAAAGTCACCATGGTCGCAGAATTCTGACGCCGGTGAGTTTCCCGCGGAACACGGGCAGTGTGACCGGGCGCTACGTCGGCCTAGTCGGAATGCAACTGTAGAGAAAGGCGCACGACCCATCGTGATGCTCGTACAGTGCGTGAATTATTGACGTGAAAACGCTCGTCGTTATCAGTGCATCTAGCGCGCGTTCTCTTGTACTTACTTCGTTGTCGGCGAGCTGTTACTCTTTGTTAATACTCGCACGAAATGATTTGGCTGAAGGTGTCGCGCTGGTCCAGAGTGTTAAGTACTGTTCCTTTAGTTTCGGATCGTCACAACACGCGCGCTGCGCATCCCACGTGCTTTCCGAGCCGGAGAGAGAGTCGCGCTTTCTGCTTTACATTCGTATGTAAACAAAAGAAGAGAATTTGCCCAGTCAATATGGCCGACCTGCGGCTTCACCATGGCTTCATAACGAGTGACGTCAGGGCCTCTCCTAAGTTTTCTTCGTTCCTCCATGCTTGGTAGCCTCGGTAGTGCAAGCCTCATCTTGTCTGTCATCGCTCGCGCATTTCCTTTTGCTTCCGCAATGACAAGGGCTTACCCTCCTCTGTGCGTCGGGAGAGGGTAAGCATGTGTCCACAGTTTCTTGTTGGACGCGCTGCCACTGAAAAAGGAGGAAGAGGCCAAGGGGCGAGGCTGGCACTAGTTTAGTTTTTTAGGGACTTCACACCGTTCTAGAAAGCTTACATGTGCGCATGACGCGCTCACAAGAAGGCTTCCTGCACTCTTCATGCTCGTCGCGCTATCTATCCGGTGATAATGAAAACAAGTGCCTTCGGTATATGTGAGCGGCCAGCAGTAAATGAAGTTTATAAATAGCTTGCCTTGGTTATGCTAATTACCGTAGTGTTTGTGGCCTAGTTGTGTCGCCTCGCGCTTTGCTGAGCGAGGGGACGTGAGTTCGATTACCACGACAATGTTTTTCTTCTAGTTTATTTTTTATCATATGCTACCAAACATTTTGCAACGTGACATTCACGAGAGAAAAAGAAAACGCTAGTGAAGTCATCGTAAACCTCGGCATGAAAAATTTAGGCCGAGGAGAGAGAGAGTAAAACTTTATTGAAGGGGAAAGGGAGAGGGGCGTTTTAGAGCCTTTATGGTTGGGGCCCTACGTCCAGGGCTCCACTGGCCTTAGCCGCCCGCCGGACTTGATCCAGTAGTGCGAGCTGCACTCCTGGGTCCGAGCTAGCGAGGTGTGCCTCCCACTGCTCCATACTAGGTGTTAAAGGTTCGCCGAGGAAATTGGTTATGTCGCTTGGTTTACGATCGCACCCCCACGATATGTGGTAGAGAGTCGGTCTTCCGCCGCACCACGGACATACAGCCGGGTAAAGAGTTGGATGTATCGCGTGTAACTTCAGTAGGTGCGGAAATACATCCGTTTGAATTTTTCTAAGGTCAGTGGCCTCTTCCCCATTAAGGGATCTGTGAGGTGTTCCACATTTTTGACGCGTGAAGCGCTGGTGAGCTAGAATCTCCCTAGGTAAAATTGGCATGGTCAATGAAAGAGATGGATTCTCCGCTCGGTTACAAAACGCACGAGCTAGAGCGTCCGCCCTTTCATTGCCTTCGAGACCTGCGTGTCCCAGGCACCAGATCAAGCGATGGTGGTGAGTGAGTTTGGATCCTAGCAGCCTCAGCCCCATTGCTGGAAGGCGGCCCCTTAAAAAGAGCCGGCAGGCTTCCTGGGAGTCGGATAAAATAACTGATGGCTCCCCTCTACGCTCCTGAAACCTTAAGGCTAAGGCTATGGCCATCGTCTCCGCCTTTGTAGCCGAGGTCGTGCGTACGGAGGCACTCGTTAGCAGCGTCATGTTGTTATCGACAACAGTAATTATGTGTCTCTGCCAATCGAAACTGGCCGCATCGACGTACGCGACATTGGAAGCTGAGCCGAATTGCTTTCGAAGCCAGTTTACCCTCGCAGTACGTCGCTCAGCGTGAAAGTCGTGATGCATATTTTTGGGCACCGGTGCGATTGAGATTCGCCTGCGAACCTCTTGGGCTACGTCGACCAGCTCCTCATCAATGTGCTGTGGGTGGGGCGAAATTCCTATTCTAGTGAGTATCGCCCTGCCTGCTGAAGTTTCACTTAGACGATTCCTCTGAGACATGAGGACTGCGGCACTGAGCTCAGCATAAGTGTTATGTATACCGAGAGCTAGGAGCCGCTCGGTCGGTGTGCTGGTGGGTAGACCAAGTGCTGCCTTAAAAGCGCTTCTAATGAGCACATCCACCTGGCTCTCCTCACTTCTGTCGAGTGAGTGGTACGGTAGGCCATACGTCACTCTGCTCAAAACTAAGGCCTGGACAAGCCGGAGAGTATCCTTTTCTTTCATGCCTTTTTTATGATAAGTGATGCGACGGATCATTCTAGCTATCTGTTTAACCGTAGTCTTTAAGGTGGTTATCGTGTGACTGGCTTTGCCATTGCTTTGGACCCAGAAGCCAAGTATACGGGCCTGAGTAACCTCGGCTATGGCATGGCCGTCTACCTGTAAGTTTATGTCACCGTTACTTTTGTAATACTTACTGTGTATTCTTATGAGTTCAGATTTTTCAGGCGCACAGCTCAGCCCACTATTTCTTGCGAACTCTGCCACAGCTGTCGCAGCAGCCTGGAGGGTCTGCTCTTTCAGCGCCAGTGAACCCTTCGTAGCCCAGAGTGTGATGTCGTCCGCATACAATGTATATCCAAGGTGCGGGATTGCTTCGAGCTCGTGAGCAAGTCTGCGCATAGCTATGTTAAAGAGCAAGGGGGAGATGACTGCCCCTTGCGGTGTGCCTTTATTTGGCATCGAGAACGGCACCGACCTCGTGTCGCCTATCCCAATAGTTGCCGTCCGCCCAGAGAGGAAGGATTTAATGTAGTTAAATGTACGCTTTCCGCAGCCGATTGTGTTGAGTTCAGAGAGAATGGCCTCGTGCGAAACATTATCAAAGGCCCCTTTGAGGTCGAGGGCCAAGACCAAATGTTCGCCTCCCCTGGGTACGCAACTCATGACCTCTTCTTTTAAAAGGAGGAAGGCATCCTGGGTTGAGAGTCCGGAGCGAAAACCAATCATGGTAGCGGGAAACAGATTTTCTTTTTCAATGTAATTTTGAAGCCGTGTCTGTACTACTCGCTCGTAGAGCTTGCCCATGCACGAAGTAAGCGAAATGGGCCGCAGGGCTCCGAGCGATGGTGCTTTACCGGGCTTTGGTATAGTTATTATTTTGGCTTCCTTCCACTCCGGAGGAACGTGACCTTGGGACCAGCAGTGGTCGTTAAGAAATTGCGTTATCTGCTCAAGAACCTCAGTGCTGAGGTTTCTTATCATAGCGTTTGTTTAGGCCGAGGAAAAACGCTCACTTCTCTTTGTGCGTTCACCAAGGAAGAATTGAGGGCAAAAGCTACTTCTCAGTAGATGGAGCAGGGAACGGGAGCCGTGGCTTTCTCGTGGCAGCGCCAAGCCATGATGTATGTTCTTCACTTGAGGTCACTCGCTGTCCAGTAGGGTATTCAATGCTCAAAAGGGGGCGCTACATATTATCATGTGCTGTTAAGCCACACCACGTAACACCGGAAAGTGTAACGTCAATATGACGTTACAGATCACGTGATACTGATTCCATCCCTCGGCTCCGACGCTATGCGACACTCCCCACCGACATTCACACTTCCCGTTTAATAAAGCATCTGAGGCTTTCACCTTCATTGAAAAGAGCACGCATCTTCAGTAGTGAATAATGACAAATGGTCGAAGCTAGGTCGTAAGGTCCCTAATGTTTACGTTGAAGGCACTGACCTGTATAATGGGCAGACAGACGTATGAACAAGCAGACGGATGGAAGAACGGGTGGACCGAAGGATTGGAGCGTAGATAAACGAACACAGAGACGGACAGATGGCCGCACGCATGCACAGGAGGCCACAGGGGATGTAAACAAGAGAGCTTATTGTGCTGTCGTACACAAAGTCTATTTTTAAAGACGATAGTCTTTCTTAGGGACCTTCGAGGCAGGAATTTTGGTCTGTATGTCTGTCTGTTTGTCTACTCTTAACGGTACCGAGCACTTTAAACGGCACCAATGGATATCTTAAATGGCCGACCCCATCCGCAGCGCCCACCAATGTTGCTCAAGGTTCAGCGTTGATACTTGTGTGATTCTCAATTAAAAAACAATTATCGCGCATATCTGAGGCACCACGACAACACGTATATATTCTGTATGGACATCTTTCACCGGTAAAGGCATACATAAGTTGTTGTAAGGACCGCAGCCTTTATCACGCGGCGGTGACCATGCAACGCTTGCACGAAAAGGAAAGTGTTTCAAACGCTTTGCTAAGACGTCACGGTGGTTCCTACCCGTCGCCTTGCGTTCTACACCTTATCACCTCTGAGACGGGTGCGCACGCCCGTCTCAGAGCCGCGCCTTGCCAGATATCTGCCAGATAGCACTAATGTCTCACGTGTCACGGGACTTGGTGCGCTCGTTCGCCTATGCTGCATGCTCGAAGCACTCTAACGCAACGCCTCCAGAATACCATTCACCGATTTTCATGCGCAGAACATCAAGTAAACGTTTTGTTCAATCTCTTCAGACGCAAGACCATCGTCTTTCGACGACATTTGTAGAATAACATGCAGATACCAGGCCAATCTTTACACAAACGTTTTCGTTTTACATTGTGCCCGCGTTCAGTTTTGTTTCCGCATTATGAAGCATGATAGATAACAAGGCTCGCCCTAAAGCACGCATGTCCACGAAGTGAATGATGACGCGTGGGAGAAGCTAAGTTATAATATCAATAATGTCTACGTTGAAGTCATCAACTAGAATAGTATGAGTAGTTTGTGCTTGTAGGTGTTCCGGATTATTCTGTCACAATTATGATATGGTTGTCCTTTTCGCGTCATCCTTTATTAGCGCTATATTTTTTTTTAGCTAAACCTTTTCTTTTTCCTACTTATCTCGCCTGAGCGCAGCTTCATATAAAGTAAATCGAGTATCATAAGCTGACACATCGAGT
>NW_023607310.1:0-37144 GCF_013339725.1 Rhipicephalus microplus
CGTAACATGACTGTTTGAAGGTTATATTTGACTAGTCATAGCATGAAAATCATGACATGTATGTCATCGATCTCATAATTTGCTTTTCATGATCCTGCAGCTGTTGTGGTGGTTTCGCTCGCTTGGCATATTGCAAAACTGGTATGGTATTGCGTGATTGAATGGCGAACACAAGCGACAGACCCTAACTTCAAAATCATAACATGTGTCTCATGTAACAACATGACTAGATGCCACGCTCATGATGCGCTCGCAATCGTTTTGCTGGCGTCACATATACCAAATCTGGTATTACGGTACGTGAATGGATGATGAAGGTATGTGACTGGTGCAAACATGATAATCATGAGATGCGTGACATGTAACAACATGACAACATGCAACGCTCATGATGTGCTGGTGGCCGTTTCGCTAGCTTCACATGTACCAAACTCGAAATTATGCGACGCAAACGGACGACATAAGTAAATTACATATCCAAACTTGATAATCATCAAGTGCGTGTCATGTAACAACATGACTACATGCCACGCTGATGATGCGCTCGCGGCCGTTTCGCTAGCTTCACATATGCCAAATTTAGTATTACGTCACGTCAATGGATGACGAAGGTATGTAACTAGTGCGAACATGATACTTACGAGATGCGTGTCATGTGAGAACATGACAACATGCTGCAGTGAAGCCACCAATACATTTCGACGTGACGAGGTGCGCGTGCTCGCCGGCGTTCATTGCTTCGCATCGCGCCAGCGTTGCCACCCCAGGCGCCGGTCCTGCCATATAATCGCAGGCGCGCGCCGCGATGCGTTGCTTCGACGCATGCGCGTTTCAGCGCGTCCGGCGTCCCTCCGTCACGAAAAGAGGGAGACGCAGTGTTATCTGGGTAAACGAATCGGCACGAAATGCAGCATATCGCATTGCGCGCCGGTTGCCGTCGGGCCTTGCCGACGGACGCTGGTCGCGCCTGGCATCAGACTATAGGCTGCTCACGTTTTGCTAAGTTAGCGTCGCTGTGCCCAGCGTGCGCGTGCTTCGACACTACATTGGAGTATATTAGGCCCTTCCTGATCCGTTTGCGGCCGTTTCGCTAGCTCCACATGTACTAAATTTGGTATAACGTGACATGGATAGAGGACGAAGGTAAACAATACATCCAAGCATGATAATAATGACAGGGAAGTCATGTGCGGCATCGTGTACCTCCACCTCGTAACGCGGTGTTGATTTTAAAATGACATATCAGCGTTTCTCATCAGTGCTTCGCGTATCACCGATTTACACTATACGAGGGATCTGCCTTTTTAAGTGTGAATACACTTTATAAGCGACCCCAAACCATCCACCGCCGTCGGCGGCGTCCTTAGTCTTCTCTCTATCTTTAAAAGAAAGAGGACTTGGCGGGCCGCAGCACGACGCTCTACCGAATAAGCCACAGACGCGACGCTGATATCTGTCAGTAACGCGCCTTATACCCCCTCCCCCTTCGCTCGCTATAGCTGCGCGCGCACCCCTCTCTCTCGCGCGCCCGCCTTCTCTCTCAGTCTCTCGTCGAGAGCGGGTCGTGAGGGGGAGTAAAGTTAAAATCCGTTGACATTCGCCAGTAAGTTAACGTAAACTCCCCCGTGTGATCAAATTGCGATTCCCAGGAACCATTACACCATAAAGGCACCATAGTGTGATTAGTAAATATATAGCGCGAATTAATAAATATCCCTCATAGCATCAACCCGTGTATTCGCACTTAACCGGTTCACCCTCGGGGAAGTGCTTGAAAGTTTTTTAGATGCGGAGCATCTTATACTCGCGCCTTGTAGTGCGCCGTCCGCGCCGTCCGCGCCGTCCGCCCGCTTCTCGAACATTCGACAGCTGACGCGCGCGCATGCGCCGTCGCGCCGTCGCCCACTTCCACCATCTGTGCATCCCTTCCTCCTCTACACACCGCGCGCGCTTCACTCCTCCACCATCTGTGCACCCTTCCTCCTCTACACACACCGTTCGACATCTACAATCTCCTGATTCTCCAGTGGACGCGCATGTGGCGTCGCGCTTCGAGAACATTCAACAGCTGACAGTGCATGCGCCGTCGAGCTGTATATATACTCAAGGTCGGCGCTCGCTCGCTCAGTTGCCGCTCGTCGGTTGGTTTGTACGGCGCGTCGACGTCCAAGGTCGCGGTGAAATGAATTCCAACGAATCCACAAACACAATGATCGACCTCCCTTCGACCAGCGCCGCCCTTTCGCATACGTGTGTACGTGTTCACTCATTTAACACCCCCTCCTACAACCACGTTAACCAATTTAGCCATCGACCCAAGTAAGTCGCAATTTAACACCCCATTTCACAACCACGTTAACCAATTTAGCCATCGACCCAAGTAAGTCGCACTTTAACACCCCGTTAACCAATTATATGGTCCGCATCCTCCTCAGTGTTCCCCCGAGGGAAGCTGCGGACAATTTTTTCTTATTTCCTGAAAAGTGCCGTTATCAAAGCTCGTGTAATATTTGAGTCTATAGCATTTGTATAAGCACCACATCAAGCTGAAAGAAGCGACGTGTGTAACATTCGCAAGGTGAGGATTTATCATATTAGACCACATAACTTGTGTTCAGTTGATATACTTGCCATAATTATTGTCATCATTCATTATATTATGTGTAGCCTTGTCGCAGCCTATGCCACTATGATGAATCAACTGCAGCTGACGACAAGAAGGTCTAATGTAAGATGAACTTTGATGCTGCTACGCTGACTGGTGATCTTCGTATAAAACAATTTGTGGACTCATTCTACCCAACCATTTCGTTCTCACAATTTACGGCATAAGCTGGTGTCGAAGTGGCGTCAGCTATGTCAGAAACAAAATATTTGGGAATATTTTGTTTTGTGACTCTCTTTGTCTGAAGGACAGAGCCAGTGTTCAACCACTCTCTTTTTTATTCTGCCAGAGTCAGTTAACAAGCGCGTTTTGCAGTCAGAAAGAAAGCAGAAAAATGAGTGCCGCCGGCTATACAGAATTTTAGATATGGATGGGATGGATGATGGATGGATGGGATGGATGGATGGGATGGATGGATTGGATGGATGGATGGATGGATATGGCTGTACCCTTTAGATCGGGCGGTGGGTAGCGCACCAAGCCGTAATACCTAATGAACTCAAACTATATTATTATTTTTTCCTTAAAAGTGAGTTTGAGGATTCGTAATTTGCAGTGAAGAGTTTAATTTTCACTCGTGCCTTGACTTTAGACCAATCAGAAGATACCTCCTTCTAGTTAAGTCTACCGCTTCAAGTCTATTTGCCCTCCCGGTCCTAAACCCCAGTGCTTTGAAAAACTCTGCGCCGTCATCCTGAACTATAGGGTGAAGCCCTTACAGAACATTATCAAGTGTTCGGCAGTTCTTTTCATCTCCACACGCACTGCATACTGGTCTACCCCTTCGTATTTGGCCCGATATGTCTTGGTTCCAGCTACTCCCGTCCTGCCTCCAACAGTAGAGAACTACCCGAGTATATCATAGATCCATTCCTTGGCAATTCCGGCTTAAAGTTTGATAGATCTCTAGTGCGAACTTCTTAATTCATGCCCACTTTTGCACATGTCAGTCTCCGTTCCTTCACTTTTCTTAACGATAGTTTTTTTTGTTTGCTTTGGCCACCTGCTGTTTCTAAGTATTTACACAGTCAACTTCCTGGTTCACTTCCTCCATTTTGTATCGACATTCTTCATGTACAAGTAGCTGAAAACCCTTCCTAGCCCAGCGCTCCTTCTCATTTCTCTCAATCGCTTCTCAAATTTTACTTGCTGCTAGCTTTCCTGCCTCAAATGATGTCCATCCCATATCGCCTTGTACTCTTGATTTGGGTATTCCCGTGAGATCCTAAAGCAAGCCCACCTATTCACGTTGCTTATTTCATAATCTTGCCTTGAACTTCTGATCTCATGCACAAGACCGCATTGCCGAACGTCAGCCCAGGACCATGACCCCAGTTTCCATATTCCTCTCACAACATCATACCTAAAGTAATTCCACAGTTCCCTATTTTTCATCACTGCTGCATTCCTGTTACCTTTAGTCGTCACGTATATTTCGTGTTCCCTCGGTACTCGGTCCCATTGCTTATCCATACGCCCAGATATTTGTATTTATCTGTTATCTCTAGCGTGACGTCCTGTATCCCAAGCTCACTACCTTCGTTGTCATTGAAAATCATGACTGCTGATTTTTCCTTACTGAATCTAAAATCTAACCTATCTACCTCATTACCACAGATGTCCATCAATCTCTGCCAATCTTCCTTGTTGTTGGCCATTAGCACTATATCATCTGCGTACATTAATGCTGGGAGTGCATGATCAATGAGTTTTCCTTGTTTGACTAAAGACAGGTTGAAGCCCAGTCCACTTCCCTCTAATTTTGCCTCTAATCCTTGTAGGTACATCATGAATAATAAGGGTGACAGGGGTCACCCCTACCTAAGCCCTCGTTTTACCTCTGCAGGCTTGGATACCTGTTTTTCCCACTTAATAACTACCTTGTTACCTTTATAGATACCCTTTAAAAGATTATTGACTACATGTTCCACGCCTAGTGTGTCCAGTATTCCCCACAATTCCTCTTGAACCACGCTATCGTACGCTCCCTTGATATCCAAGAATGCTAGCCACAGGGGCCTGTGTTCCTTTTCTGCTATTTCGATGCACTGCGTCAATGAGTACAGATTGTCTTCCAACCTCTTGTGTTTCGAAACCCATTCTGCAGTTCCCCCAGCACCCCCTCATCTTTATCCATGCCTGCAGTCTTTCCTTTATAATCTGCATCGCAGCCTGAAGACCACTGATGTCACTGTTATAGGACGGTAGTTGTTAGGTCAGCTTTGTCCCACTTTCCTTATAGATCATGCTCATCCTGCTAAGTTTCCATCCATCGGGAACTTCACCATCGATTATTATTTTGCTCACTGCCTCTCTCAAAGCCTGCTTAGACTTCGGACCTAATGTCTTCATCAGCCTAATTGGAATGCTCTGGGCCTGTTGATGTTACTACTAGGAACCCCTTTCTCAGCACTTTCTCACTTCTCGTGTGAAAATGGAGCCATTGCACCACTTGATTCGTCCTTGTCTATTGTGGTGCATAGGTACTTCTTTGTTGAAGTTTTCTGTCACTCTTGCTCTTATATATTCACTAGCTTCGTTCCCCTTCTAGCCTGGCACCTTGGCTGTAGTTATAAAACTTCTTTCCTAGGTCGTCTCATTTCTTAGGGAGTTTTAGATGGTTCCAAATTTCGCAGCTGCCTTTCTATCTTTTCTGTGTACTTCTGCCAGCCACTGAGCTCCCTTTCTTCTAATCTTCCTTTGATCAGAAGGATGCAGCCCTTCTACAGCTTAGAAAGGTTTCCATTTTTTTTTTTTCAACATCATCTGTCGGTTCAACCCGCTGCTTAGCATGTCTTGTTCCCTAGAGGCTTCCTGACGTTTTGCTATGGCTCTCTTAACTTCCTCATCCTACCAACTTTTGGGTTTGTGTCTTCTTATCCGGGGTGACTTGTTACGCGTCTTAGCAAGCTTTAGCTCAGAGTCTAATTAGATTCATGTATGTCCACACTGTCTTATTATCCTCCGTGATTATTTTCTCAATTTGTTTAGTGGCTATTTCAATTTGCCTTTCTGAATAAAAGTTTTCCTGTAGTTGCTCATCTTGTCTCCTTCCCACTTTCACTGCTCTTCCAAAACTTAGCTTGATACGTTTGTGATCACTACCCAGACTTCTGGAGCCACCTTCATCCATGTGCATTCCTCTGAGCTTGTCATACATCCTATGTGACATCAGTGCATAATCTATCGTCGACTGCAGCCTTCCTACATCCCATGTTATTTGCCCTTCACACTTCTCGGTACTGTTGCCAATGATCAAATCAAACCTTTCACACATATCCATGATCATTTTGCCTGTCGGGTCGGTATACCAATCTATGTTACCTATGTGCGCATTTATGTCTCCTGGTATAATTATCTCGCACTCTCTTTTTAACTCCTGAATGTCCTTTGATATACACTCTACCATTGCCTGGTTTTCCTCTCTGGCCTTTGCTCCCGTCCACAAGTACACGAAACCAAGGAGTGTCATTTGACCTGCCACTTTCCCTTTTTGCCATAAATGTTCCTTGCACTCCTGCTTGACCCTTTGCCAGTCTGTACTTTTATGAATGAATGCCCAAATACCACCCCCCTTTCTGCTGCCTTCTGTTCTATTACAATATTCCCACGCGTAGTCCGGATTGTTCGGAGGTTGTTCCATGTCCCTGAGATGTGTTTCTACAAAACCATATACCATCGGCCTCTCTTCCCTTAGCTGTTCTTCTATCTCTTTCCACTTCAGCTTGTTCCTACCACCCTGCATGTTAATATACCCTATGTGTGAATGGGCTCGGCGCTCGTGGCTACGTCTATTTATGCCCCGGACTCTACCTATGTTAGACATTGGTGCCACTTTGGAATCGTATCTGTCCATAACACCTGTCGGAGAGTCTCCCTGATTGTTTTCCTCGTTACTAGCTATCCTGTACCCTGAAGGGCTCGCTCTCCCCCCAAAAAAGCTACTGCGCGTCCTGCAAGTCGCCAACCCACCTCATGACCTAGTCGCCCATCGAAGTGAATTCTGTCTCGTTGAAAAACACCCCACCTATGCACCTCTCTGTTTATTTCCACCACCTCAAAGCCTTTCTCTCGACTCATCCGCCATATCTCTTGGTTTGCGTTGACAACCGCTCTTTGCAGGTTGCTATCACGCATTGGTACCTCCAGTATCGTGCATATCACTACCTGTACCTTAGGAGAAGTGACGCGCATGTCATCGACCCCTTTCGCTAGTGTGGCTGCTAGTCCTGCTGTATCTTCTATTAAGACATCGTTTAAACCACCTGATATTATCACGAGGTTTCGTCTATCAGCTGTAGTTTTGAGTTTTGCGCTCGCTTGCCTCATGACTGCTTCAAGCTTGCATCCTGGGAACGCCCCTACTGCAACCCTCTTGTCACCTCTTACCCTCTCTTTGATGGCTTCTGTGCATCGATTTAAATTGGAGTCCCCGGCTATTATCACATGCTGTGACTTTTCAGCTGGAGCGTCCTGCACCTGGGGGCTACTTGCACCTGTGACGCCAGCTGCTTTGTCCCCTCCCAGCCCCACCACTACCTCGCTGAAGCTGGGCCTTGCGACAATTGAACCGGCTAAACCTGTTTTTTCCAAACTTGCTTGTGCTTCCTTCTCCACCATTCTGGTTGCCGGTTCTCTACTGTTCTCTCCGTAGGCCGCTTCTTTGTTCAGCTTGGCTAGTGCTTCCTCCGTGGACTTCAGTCTTTCTTCCATTGCCCTCGTTTTCTCTTGCTCTGTCGCCAACGCAGTCTCGAGCTCATCGATTCTCACCAGCAGTTCACTTTGGGCAACCATCATTTTCTCCTTTTTTTCCTCGACCTCACATTGCCTACACTTCGCGTCAGCCTCTTCTCCATCCGCTTCTACGCTTGAATCCACTTTCAAACCCACTCCACATTCTGAACACTTTACAGTGTTTTTCACAATGTCTTTCTGGCACCAATTGTCCCTATACTCGATAATTACTAAACTCGAGCCGTGCACTACGAAAAAAAAAGAAAGTCTAAGCTCTACTACAAAAATTTGCGTGTTCAATGTACGCGCACCTCCCCCATGGGGTGGCACAAGAAAAACAAAAAACCAAAAAACTTTCAAACCCACACACCCGCGCTAACTAATAAATATCTGGTGACTGGCCCCCGAAAAAGCCGTACCATAAAATTAGTGCTTCGAAGATTTCAACCGCTGCCTTATAATTATAAAAACAAGCTCAAAACATGCAAAAACACTTATCTGCGCAGTCAATCCGGAGCGCTCGAAAAACACGTCCATCTTCCGTGACAGCCCGAACTGAACTAGGTAGGTAGGCAGTATGGCGCAGCGCCTCCTGCCGTGCACAGAAGAGCTTCTCGCTGTCGGCACCACAGCCAGGCTAGAGCCTGGCGCTAAAGCCTGACGGTCATTTATCAAGGCGCCACCTGGTGGCACGGAGCACATTCTTTAGGTGTCGTTGTCGAGCGTGACATGCTCCGCCCATGTCGCTGTCGTTGCTGCCTGCTGCGACCCACTTCTAACCGGACGTGGTCTTTTTTTTCTTGCTAAGTATGGCCATGTGAGTTTTGTTGTTTTCGTCATTGTAATCATACGCGCTCTTTGTGTCAGCAGTATACTTTTATAGGGTTGAACTTTTTTTGATCCTGGCATGGAAACTGTGCACTCTTGACGCAAAGCTGCACGATAATGTTACTTCTATGAAAATCTGAGCTACAAGAAGTGAGCTATAACATTGATGCCCCGAGTGCAGCACAGATAACGAATGAATAAAATAGCGAAACAGAGCCTTTATTGGAATCAAAATATTGCCGAACTACATCGCTTCGCCAAACAAGGACAAAACGCCCCCGAGTTGGCGTTGTGTTGTTGCCTGAACATTCACCAAGCACAACGCTATTACAAAACTGGAAATTGTTGTAAAAGATACAAGAGCATCACTACTTGCTCGTGTCACTAAAAAACCAAAGATGCTTAATACGATATGATTCCAAAAGTAGAGCTGAAAGAAATGAATCGTCTGATAGGTGAACCTCAGTCTAACTGGAAAAAGTAAGCAAAGCAAAACAATAACAAAGAAAGTTTTTGTTTGCACCGGTGGATGAGTAAGCAAATATTCTGTACCTATTATTTCGACAGAGCTGCCGAAAAAGGCCCGTGATAAGTGTCAATTCATACTCCACTCTGTTTACAGTGGTGGCGAGAAGGATGACTGATGCCACCAAGGTGAAAATACCAGTGTGCAGTCATCGAATCGCCACCCAGGAAACTTGTATACAACGCGATGAAGATTGTTTATGTGCTTTTCACAAAGAATACTTCATCGCATTTTGGCTGTACATTTCTTTCTGTGTGCTAAAAACGACGGGGCTGTCTAAGCGAACACATTGACAGCATTTGTTTAGCATTCTCGGTGTGTCGGTAATGCCTTTGTGTTTTGCAATGCTATCAAGACCTTTGCTTTCATAAGTGATTCGAATAAGACATAACGAGAACGATGGTATTGCTAAAGAGGGGAGGGGGAGAAGATTTGTGGACACCTGCAGCGGTATTATTGATGCAAAATGTCACATGGACATGCTCGCACGCTCAGCGCTCTAGAATAACCGTAGTCAGGACTATGGCAGTATACACAAGAAAGCTGTTGTATTATGCGTCATAACGTGAGTTCTCTCTAAATTTCGCGTAAGTGTGAATAGCGGCAGCTTTTAGGTTCCGCAATGACCTTGGGCAACGCGGGCGTTTATTGACCACGTTCTTAACACATTTCCAAATCAAGTTTACGGCAGCAATCTATATGAGCTCGCACACCATTAAAACTAGCACTATCCGCAAGTTCATACGTCTTAGATATGGAGCACCCTTAGCGAAGTTTGACGAAAACTGCAATCTCGAGATGGCGAAGATTATGGAGAATGTTTTCGGGTTGGTCGGAGTCACGTACGAAGACAAAAAATTGACGCGGACGGAGAGATGAAAAAGAAAAAGAAAATGACGCTGTGAAAGCGATTCATTGGAGAATATTGCAAGAGTCGGCGGTGCACACTCCCGTGGGATGGCGACGTGGTGGTACAAAAGAATGCGGCAATCCCACCTCTGCTCGCTTGGCTGCCTTCCCGAGCCATGCTATGATGCCTCTCTTTTCTGTAGACGCAGTATGCACGTCTACTACTGCACGCGTCGCAAAGCATAGTTGTTGCTGTTGCGTAGGAATGCTCCCGGTTGGTTCTTGAAATGGAAATACGAAAACGGTAGCGGCTGAGCTGTGCGCACAATGAGAACACCCGGTGGAGAGTTCGCCCTATGCTGCAGCAACTGTCGATGAGAAATCACCGTGCCAGTAACGGTGTCTTATTGTAGACAGAAAACGCAGTAGAGGCCTTATGGAAAATACTATTTCTCCGAGCAGTCCTGCCCCTGAACAGCGCCTGCACGTTCCTCTGTCGCTGCAAATCCTTCCACGTGCTACATCACCATTGGAACCTCACTGAAGACGTTTTACTCACTTTCTCTGTCTCTCTCGCTCGGCGTTCATCCTGAGGTTGTGCCATGTGTTGATGGCAGGGTTTCTACTTTAGAAGTAGTTGACAAAGATGAAAAAGGCGAAGAAAACCTAAAACTTCTTTTTTACTGCAGATATGTTGGTCATTTAGGCATAAGCCTCCCTGCCTTTTGTATACCATATATATATGGTAGTGTGAAGAAAATGAGAGACGGGCTATAACGCCAAATTTATTTTGTCCAGCCTCTGTAGTGCTGGTATACTTGTCTGTCTTTTCATTTGTAAATGTCGACAATTTCTCGCAGCGTTCACGCGGGAAAGATAACGTGGCTGGTGTCAGTTCGCTCGTGACCCGTGAAAAAGGGGTGAAATCCTGCTCGGCCGAATTTGCGGATCTGTGCATGAAGTTACTCCTGCATCAGATCATCAAAGTAAGTATTTACTTGTTTATTTAGACTACGGAGAACAGAACGTCAAACGTTTAGTTTATTTGGTGCCCGGAGACAAAGTGGAACTTTTTTTTTCACTACACTCATCACTTACACTCATCATATATTTTTTTCTTTAAGATGGTTTGTACTTACAAGAGACTGTCAGATAGAGCTTCCTGGAAAGAAAATGACAGCGAAAACACTAATTGCCATTTAGAACATCACTCCCTCTATTCGCACTGCATCGAGGTATTTCTGGGTTCGCAAGGATCCTCTTAAGAGACATATAAAAAATGACAAAATCTCCAAGTTAATTCATTCGCAAACACGTACCGAGATTGACAGTTAACCATGTTTCTACAATAACCTCGTTTGAAAAGAGATACAGGCGCTAGAAAATATGAATCCAGCACAATTTTGACAATATTTCCTTCATAAAGCCTTATGAAAGAAGATAAATTCTATGACACGCCTGACTAGTTCTGCAACAAAATGGCAAAAAAAGCTGAAGAAGATACATCCAAACATAGCTAGCCTCCAGTTGTTGAATAATCCAATGAGATGCAAACGTTCAATAAAAGACCACATTAGCACAAATACACACTGGCATGTGTTTGATCTGGAAAGATTTTCGGAGACGCATGGTCCCGGATTCTGTCTAGATTCAATGCGGGAAGTCTAAAACCAGATTTCTTAAGAATTTGTAATAGCCCACAGAGTAAATATCATTGATTGCTGCTGCAAAAACTGAAGGAATTAATTTTTTCCCACTGTCTCGTCGTGCACCACGCAGCGTCGTGTTTTGCCCTGAAGGTTGGGGCGAAATGAGACATCTGGAGTATGATTCATTCATTTTTACAAGAATGTTTCGAACCATGGCATTATGCAGATAGCGCACACCTTTTTACTCAAAGTAAACTTTCTACTTTGTTGTTTATTGTGAGGAGTGAAATTTAAATAAATATTCAAGATTTTAAAACTTTTGTCGCATTTTACCACACTCATTCTAGTTGTTGTAAACTTTTCATTCCTTCTCGCGCAAGACATCCCGAGGTTTTCTTGTCTGCATGCATTGATCGCAGGTATAGCGGTTCGCCAGCAATTTAATTTTGCCTATCGTGCATATGGGTACGTTGGTTTTAAAGGCTTCTTTGTGTGACAGCCACTGAAGGGCTAAAAAAAAACTGCGACGAACGTACAAGTTAGCGTGTACATGTGGGTGGCAATGATGACTTACCTTCACCATATAATCAAAGTGAAAAAAACATAGTGTAACCCAGCTAAAGCTTAGTAAAAAAAAAAACCTAGAAGCAACCAGATTGGAATCGGAATACTCCAGTTTCATTGTTTTAGTGCTCTCGCATTTATGTGCAGGCTTCACGAATTTTTCGAAGCGCCTATTTTATACCCTGTTCTGCTTTCTTCGGTTCATGCGCCAGTCATCTGCGGCACGTACTTAAAGAGCGAGCATTTGAAAAGAAGTTGCTCACTGCCTTTTTTGAGAATTACGATCCCTGCAGATTATGGCTGCCGTATATCTTGAGCGCTGTTCGTACTTTTTGAATAGTGTCACTCACACGCTATCAGCAGAGTCCAGACTCCACATACAACAGCTGCAGTTCCTGGTTTTCTTTCTCAAGTGGCAATCTACCCTTCTGAGAACTGCAGCATCGGAGACTGCGTTTCCACCGAATCTTTCTTTTTTTTCGTTCAAGAAACCAGATGTCGCGATTGTGAGCCGCGCCTCACCGAGAGCGTCAAAAAGCATGGAAGGAAAAAACAAACAGTAGTGGTCAGTTTTGGGTGATTTTATTTCGTGTTTTTTTTCTGCATCCGTGCTTCAGCAAGTATATAGCACATACATGTGTTTGATAGCACAAAATATTCTAGGGGATAGGAATAGTGGGGTGTAAAGTGGTATTTTATACCCTTGAAAACAAAAAAATGACTTTGAACTTCTTTGATTTGGAGTAGGCTACCTGCGTCTTTAAACACGAGTTTAAGTTGTTTATTTACGTTTAGAAGGGCTGCCCAACGGATTCAAATGCAGGGGAAATTGTCTTATTGATAAAAAAAACATTTCGAGCCCCTCATGCATTTTTAGAGTGCCAATAGAGGGAAGGCTACTTGTACACGTTGGGACAACATAGATTTCCTTTCTCTGAGAAGTGCTGGCGATCGGCTAGAGCCGCAGAGTCTTTCCTAGCGGAGTCTTTCCTCGAGCACCGAACCTTATTTCTTTCTTTTCTTCTGAAAGATGGAATTGATTTCGATTTCAAGTTGGTACGCATACCCACAGTTTTCTGCCATTACTTACGTTTTGTATTTTGTTTTGAACCTGTTATCACTAAACCTACAACAGCAACGTGGAAAGAATATAAGCACCCGATTAGTTTTCTTCAACGAGTCAAGAAAAAGCTATACCAAACCAGACCACTGCAATCTCAGCAACGATGTGAGGAATTTGAATATGTTTGTGTTAAACATTGTTTAGTTTATTAAGTAACTAGTGGACTATAGCTTTCAGAATATGCTAAGTATAGGTACTAAGATATTTTAGATATAACAAATGCTTTCGTACAAGCATCACTGCAAGAAACATTTTCTTTTTCCTGTAAAAATTTCTTTGCCTCAAAGGCAGCAAGTTTTTTATTTCAACAAAGTAACATGCGCAAGCTCAGGAGCTCCTGTCAAGACTTCGTTATGTATTATAAGGTCTTAGAACCGCGACCGCAGTCTACTGCCTTGTATGCTTCGTTTTCCTATTTTACTTGCTTGTAGATCATTTATTGTTATTACATCCTTTCGCATTCACTTTTCTTTGAAGTATCAATGCTAAAGCAAGCCCCTCGTGCCGGGCTGACATATTTTAGCTTTCATGAGAGGCCCGGACCCCTGACGCTTGAAAGCCTCTATCGTGCTCCTCTGAGTGGCAGGAAATGAGCAATGGGGGAAGGAGGATGCCCTTCCGGAATCGTGTATATGTGAGGACCGAGGGCATCCATTAATCTCCGGGCACTTGTTGTAAATGACCTCGGGGTTCATATCGAAGGCTTACTCAAGTTCTCATTTGCGGATCTCGATCTCAAGCGCCTGTCTTTCTGCAGCACGTTCACGTTTTATGTGAAGTTCCTCTCTTTCAGATTCCAGACAGACAGACAGACAGACAGACAGACAGACGGACAGACAGACAGACAGACAGACAGACAGACAGACAGACAGACCAAAGATTTGGCGTCGATGGTCCCCAAGTAAGACTATCGTTTTTAAAAAAACAGCATCCCTATGTCGAGTATCGTAAAGAGACTTTCGTGCTCTCTGCGACGACGATAACTGAGCGCGGGGTATACTATGCGTGTCTTAAGGGCACGGGTGACTCCATCTTGAGCGTACGAATTGAAGAATGCTTAGTCCGACGAAAGCAGGGTGTCGAAGTGTGGCAAACTATGACGGCTGAAAAGTAGATAAAACGTAAAGCAGGCGGCTTTCTGGAGGTGAAGGTGACAAACGGTAGAGCTATGTCCCAATCAGTGTGGTCGCTAGATACGCACAGAATAAAATTGGCAGATCTCAGGTACAGTAGGAATCGATGATATGCGAAGCACAAATGAGAAATGTTGATATGTCACTTTAAAGTCAGCACAACGTTACGAGGTGGAGGTAAATAATGCTGTATATCACTTCCATGTCATGATTATCAAGTTTCGATGTGTCATATACCTTCGTCATCTATTCACTTCACATGATAACCAATTCGGTACATGTGTAGCTAGCGACACGGCCGCGAACACGCTATGAGAGTGGTATGTTGTCATGTTTTCACATATCACGCGTGTCAGTATTATCATGCTTCCACCAGTCATATATTTCGTCGTTTATTGACGTCACTTAACAACAAATTGGTATATGTGGAGCTTGCTGAATCAGTACATAAAGAACTAGAGACCCACGCTCACATAAAACAGCGCAAACTCAATGACAAGCAAACACACAACCCCATGTATGACTTTATTTGAAACAAATAAAACATGAATCCATGCAGCTTCGAATATTTTGTTGAAGGTACGAAAGAGAGAGAGAGATAAAGATGCAAGGAAAGGCAGGGAGGTTAACCAGACGCACATTCGGTTTGCTACCCTGCACTGGGGAAGGGATAAAGGGGAGAAAAGAGGTTGCAGAGAGATTAGAAGGTACACACAATCACGAGCACACTCGGGGAGCACACACAGTCTACAGGCGGTCGCTCAGGTTTGTTGACTTTAGGTAAACTAGCAGTGCTTTAGTTGCTTTCTGCGTACTGAGGCAGATGCCCAAGGTCCTAGTATCTTCTGCACACAAAATGGTCCGGGGTCAAGTTGATTCAAAACCATCCAGAGCTGGCATCGCTGTGTGTCGTAGCAAGCGCAGCTGCACAGGACGTGTTCAATGGTCTCTTCAGCTCCGCAGTAGTCACATGTAGGAGTGTCTGCCATACCAATGCGAAAGGAGTACACCTTTGTAAATGCAACACCGAACCAAAGGCGGCATAACAGTGTCGCGTCAGAGCGGGAAAGTTGTGATGGTAGCTTTAGCTTGAGCGAAGGATCCAGTTCATAAAATTGACACCTTTGGAAGCTGGTAGACGACCAGAACGTGCGTGTGAGATCTCGAGCCACCAGGTAAAGTTGTCTTGCTGCATCATTCCTTGATAGAGGAATCGGGACTACACGGGTTCCTTCATGGGCTGAACAGGCTGAATCATCGGCTAATTGATTTTCCGGTAATACCAATATGTCCAGGCAGCCATTGATATATATTATCATGCCCTCGTGCTAGAGCTTCATGATGGCAATGTCTTATTTCTTGTACCAATTGGTCATGACTCCTCCTACGCATAGCAGACTGCAAACTCCGAAGCGCTGCCTTCGAATCACAGAATATGACCCATTTTCCTGGACGTTCTTGAACGAGATATTGTAAAGCAGCCCTTATATCAGCAAGCTCTGATGCCGTAGATGTAGTCATATGCGACAACTTAAACTTGATTGTCATTGCTGCAGCCGGAATTACAACGGCACCTGATGAGCTGTTGGACGAGACGGACCCATCAGTGTATATCTGCGTTCGGTCTAAGTACAACTCTTGTAATAATTGCAGTGTTGCTTGCTTCAATGCTACTCTGGAGTGATTGCTTTTCTTTTTGATTCCCGGAATTTCTAGACGTACTTGCGGCTGGTCGAGGCACCACAAAGGACATGCCATTCTTGCAGCTAGCGTATATCCTGATGGAATGCTGTTTAGGTGCTTGGCTATGACGTCTGAAAACGTAGCACGTGGTCTTCTGGAGGGTAGAAGGGCCAAGTGGTGGCCGGGGACGCGGCTAGCATGTCGAATGTGCACTCTGAGGCAGTCCACAACTCTATATGTCCTGACCGGATGGTCTTTGGCGAGCATGATTGTGGCATAAGTAGAAGCGCATCGGGGCAGTCCTAGGCAGATACGCAGTGCCTGACCCTGCAAACTCTCCAATGAATGAGTATTGGATTTGCAAGTGTTAGTCAGTACCGGCAAGCTGTAGCGCAATAGATCCAGAAATGGGGCCCTGAATAGCTGTAGCATGGAGGCCACAGAAGTTCCCCATGCTTTCCCGCACATGAATTTGATTATATGCACAATAGCTAGCAGTCTTTTCTTCAAGTACGCACAATGTGGGCTCTACGAAAGACTACTGTCGATTATTATGCCCAGGAAACGATGCGTCCGTGTATATTTGACACTCTGTCCATTGATGTAAACAGGATATGGCGTCATTGGTTTGCGTGTAAACGCCATCAACGCGCACTTCACAGTTGATATAGTTAGGCCTTGTTTCTGAAGGTAGGCTGTTGTGAGGGTTGCTGCCCGCTGTATTCGTGCACGCACCTGAGGGCGAGTAACTGCAGCACTCCAGAGGCAAATATCATCGGCGTATATGGATAGGCACACCGACTTTGGCAGAACCTTCACCAGACCAATGAGGGCAACATTAAACAATGTGGGGCCTAAAACACCTCCCTGAGGTACTCCGCGGTAGGTGTAATGTTCAGCAGTTGTACCCTCATATGTTTGCACAAAGAAACACCTGCCAGTTATATAATATTTTATCCAATGAAACATTCGTCCACCAATGCCCATTGCTGTGAGAGAAGTGAGGATGGCATCGTGAGCTGCATTATCATATGCACCCATCACGTCAAGAAAGAGTGCCACTGATATGCGCTTACGACTTTTTTCTTGTTGAACAAATGTCGATAAGTCAAGCACACAGTCGATGAAGGAGCGGCCCCGACGAAAGCCTGCCATGCAAGAAGGGTATTTGGTGTATCGTTCCAAGTACCACTCGAGACGAAATAGAACCATTCTTTCCATCACTTTTCCGAGGCAGCTTACGAGGGCAATAGGGCGATACGCTGTCAAGTCCAATGGTGATTTTCCCGATTTCAAAAGCGGTAATAATCGACTTATTTTCCATTCTCGGGGAACACTGCCGCTCAGCCAGGAGTTGTTGAAGCATGTTAAAAGTTCTTTTCTGGCTTTTTGTCCAAGATGTCCCAACGCACTATAAGTAATACCATCAGGACCTGGCGATGACATGCGCTTAGAAGCGACTAAAGTGCCTTCCAGTTCTTCCATGGTGAATGGAATGTCCATTTCTGGTAATCGCGTCTCAGGAACGATCACGGCGTCGATGCTCTCGTTCATAAAATTTCCGGCAACTCTCGTGCAAAATTCTTCGGCCACCTAAAGTTCTGTTTTTTCATGATGGAGTGCCAAAGCTTTAAAAGGGTACCGTTGTTGCGGAGAGGAGCGAAGACCACGAACTGTTCTCCAGATATATGACAGCGGTTTATGAGGGTCTAGAGATTCACAGAATGCTTTCCAGCGTTTGCTCTCCAGCTTGTAAATGCGTCGTTGAATCTTTTTCTGGAGCTGCCTTGCTTCCCTCAGATCGTAAATTGATCTTGTGCGTCTGTATCGTCGTTGAGCACGCCTTCGTATAGCTCGTAATCTTTCCAGTTCGATTTCAAACTCTGTTATTTTAGACGAAAATCGTAATTTACATTTGGACGCTTGCATAGCTTCCGCTATAGTATTTTCCAGGCTGCAGGCGAGGCCTTCTTGGCAAGCGTTCTCAACACGCGATGCAAACATCAACCAGTCAGTGCCAATCGCAACACCGGAAGAAAAATTTTTTATGATACCATCGATCGTCACGTAGGTGAGTATGTGATCACTCCCATGAGTCTCAATATCGCAAAACCATTTAACTTTGTGAGAGAAGCACCGTGACACCAATGTCAGGTCAAGGCAACTGCCATACGTGAGACCTCGCAGATACGTGGGGGTACCATCGTTCATAATGGAAAGATCGTAATCGGAAGAGAATGTAACAATGTTCCGGCCCCTGGCATTCATCCTAGTGCTGCCCCAAAGCATGTGATGGGCGTTGAAGTCACCGGTGATGATCCAAGGCCCATTGGTCCTCGTTAGGGTGTCTTTTAATCTGTCGCAGTCAAATCGCGATGACGGAGATATATATCCACCAATAAGCGTGAACGAAACTGCATTCTTCTTTACACGAAGACACACGTACTGATTGTCGTCATTTGAACTTATTGGGTGCGAAAGATAAGTCAAGTCTGTGCGAATGTAAACAATTACTTTGCTTCGTTCTTCGCAAGCGGCTGAACAAAAAGCTTCATAACCGGACAATCTACAAGGCGTTGATACGTTTGGTTCACATATGACAAGTATAGGGAATTGATTGGCCAGGACAAACTGGCGAAAGTCCGAGATACGGGAATTCATGCCTCTGGCATTCTATTGAAAAATCGACGCACTTTTAACTTCAGTGCGGAAGATGAGATTTTGTTGAGCCATTGTGCTTATACGAAGTTAGCAAGAACTGGATTCAGTGCATCCAGTATTTGCAGTGCACTCTTAGCAGACGGAGATTGTATGCTGCTCAGTAGCGCGCGAATCGTGGCAATTGATGATTGTACAATTGCAGTCACTTGCTTGTCTTGGTTGGAAAGATCTCGGACAGGGATCACGGACTGGCCGTCATGAAACTCCTTCGGTTCACTTGATGCTGCTTCCCTTTGAAGTGCAGGCCACTCTGTCGACGTTAGGGTATGCTGACTGGCTTTGTCCTTTACAGCCTTTCCCACGGCATGTGGTCTGGGAGGCAAAGGTGGTGGTACTGATGAGGGATCTGGCAAACGTGTCGAGGAGGTAGCGGGCGTCCTTGAAGACCGACGTCGACGTGAACGACGCCTTCTGACTATAGCTGCGGCTTCTCGATGAGATGAGTGATCGCGCATTATCTCCTTCAAAATGGCAATTTCCTTCTGAATCCGCGGGCAGTCCTTCGATGTGGCTTCATGGGATTCATTGCAATTAGAGCATTTCTTGACAGTTGCGACGCACTTATCCGCTTCATGGGGCTCGGCGCAGCGGTGGCATACCACCGAATTCTCACAGACGCTGCTCACATGTCCAAGTTTCATGCATTTACGGCACTGGAGAGGCTTTGGAATGAAATGCCGCACAGCATGTCGGAAGTACCCCACCTTCACATGAGAGGGCAGTGATGTGCTCTTAAACGCAATCTTCACACAGCGAGACTTGCCTAGCCGGGTGACATCAACAATTGGAGTATCAGTTGTTGACTTGACAAGAAATTGTAAGTCATTATTGGAAATAGCCACATCTATGTCGTAGATCACGCCGGTTACTGCATCACATCCCCAGGGAACATGAGAGTGCACCTGGTTGTTGTCCAGGTCAGTTACACTGCGCAGAACGCCCAACGCACTTGCGTGCAAAACGTCCACAGCCAGTATATTCTTTCTGGCGTTCACTCTTATGTCCGTGATCTCATTTGGCACGAGCGTTTCCAGAGACCTCAACACAGACTGTCTGTTAAGGCGTTTCATGCTGACGGTAGGAATTGCAGGCAGAAACAGGATGGTATAAGTGTTCGATTTTGGCGCTTCACTTACAGTTTGAATAGTTGAGGATGAGGATGTCCTCATGTTCCTCCTCTTCGCTTTGCGGCCCAGCACAGGTTTTTATGGTGCCGAATCACTGAGGCACCATAAAAACACGTCAATATTCTTTATGAGTGTCTTTTACTAGAAAAAGCATACATGAGTAAATTTAAGGACCGTAGCGCTTATGACGCTGCACTGACGATGCAACGCTTGATGGAAAAGGCAAGTCTTTTAAACACTTTGCTGAGACGACACGGTGGCGGCACCTACCCGTCGCCTTGCGTTCTACACCTTATCGCCTTCGAGACGGGCACGCATGCCGCGGGCTTTGTTTTCCAAGATAACTGCCAGGTAGCGTTCATGTATCACGTGTGACGTGACTTGATGCGTTCGTTCGCCTCCGCTGCGCGTTCGAGGCACTCTAACACAACGCCTCCAGAATATCATTCACCACTTTTCTTGCGCAGAACATCAGATAAACGTTTTGTTCACTCTCTCCAGACGAAAGACTATTGTCGATCGACGACATTTGCACTGTAACATGTAGAAGGGGCCAACGTTTTCTGCGGGCTCTCTTGTTTTCGCGTGACTCCCATCTCGACGTTTTGTATTGTGCGAGAAATTATTATCGCGCTACGTTAGGCCTTGCTGTGTCCTTCGTCAGGTAACACCTGCTACTTATCAGGTTTACGCTACAACAAGCTCATTGGCTGCTACACCCAGAACTCAAGTAGCCCACATATCTCGTTTTAGGATCTACCCTTGTTACTCACCCATTGTGACTCGGCCAGAGTAATGACACGTGAATAAAACTGTAACTCCGGCACAAGCGCTGAAACTACACCCAAAAAGGGGAAGACAGCAACTTTGTTGTTGTGGGTTGAAATTTCGTGCTGCCCTGTTGTCCTGCAATATTCTGTTTTCTGCACAGCGTTAGCTAGACTCGCTCTCTACGAATAAATATTCCGCGTAAAAATATACTGTGCTCAGTTTGACCAGTTACCTTGAATTCATAGTAAGAATTGACGGGGTTTAACGTCCCAATACCAGGATATGATTATTGGAGACGCCGCAGAAGGGGCTGCGGAAATTTCGATTATTTAGGGCCCTTTAACTTGTTCTTAAATATAAGTACAAGGGACTCAAGCGTATTTGCCAATGCTACCTCAAACGCTTCCCGAATGCGTAGTGCCTTTCCGAGACTGCATCACACTTATTCCAATACTCAGCCTGATCTAAAATACATCGCTTGTTATCTCTGGCTACTGAACTTGACACCGAGAGCAGTGCCACTAACAGTAGCCATGCTGTAGGCACATTGCAAAGTGGAGCCAGAAATTACTGTACTAAGGATCTAGAAACTCAGTCGTTGACGCTGCTTGAAAGGTAAGCGTGGGCTTACGCTGACGTGCATTTCAGAGCTGTTGCCAAAGAGCAGGTACACTCTCGGCAGTGAGCAGGAGCATTCCTAATTAAGGCCGGGTGGGGAAAGGCGAGTTGCTTGATCCTGTGACGGTCGGAATGGTGTAGGGTTGGGCTCCCTAACAAGCGAGGAGCATTAGCCACAGCAGGCGGCGGTGGAATGAGGCAGAGCTAGAGGGTTTAGTCCCGCGCTAACATTCGTTGCATTTGCCCTGCTACATTCCATTGTACTTGTTCATTCTATTTCTGTCTGTGGTGGGATAATGAGCTTTCGACATTTCAGAGCGTCCAAGCACTCCCCCTCACCCCTGCGATATGGGCCGCGTGACAGTGTATCGCACAAGCGCGTGTGTACAGATATGCGACATCCCCCACACTTATTTGGATCTCCAAGCATTGTCCAAGAAGTTTACGGCATAAAGCGATCAGGTGGGCGACGCTCTCTCTGTGGGTAGCGACGTTCGCTAGGAGCGTTTGCAGTGTCCGCCGGTTCACTTTGTGCGGTGAGCGAGCTGTCGACGTCATGTGATGAGTCGCAGGTCGGGACCTGTGTGGCAACTTCTTGCTGCCTTTCACTGAAGGGTAGTTTGAACTCCGTGGTGATGCCGGTGTTATCGGTGCGGATGTGATTTTGGTGACGCACCCACTGGAACACACCACGAGGAGTCGCTACACTTAACCGACATGACACTGGTCCCGTACGGGCAAGAACTGTTGCACACAGCCACTTTGGTTCCGATCGGACATTGCGCACACGAACGGCATCACCAACAGCGATGACGTTGTTGCGACATGGGTGACGCCTTGTCTGGTCGAACTAGCGCTGGCGCACTCTGTTCTCGACCGCTGGTCGTAACAGGTCTAGTCTGGTCCGCAGGCGTCTCCACAGGAGCAAAGTGGAAGGTGCCTCCCCTGTCGTAGCACGAGGCGTATTACGATACGCCAGAAGGAAGTCGGCTAACTCCTCATCGGCGCTCCTTGGACTGGTCTTGCGGAGCGCTGACTTCAAAGTCTGAACAAAACGTTCAGTCAGTCCGTTGCTACTTGGGTGATACGGTGCGGTTTTTACGTGCCGGATGCCCCTGTGGTTGAGGTAGGCTTGGAACTCTGCAGAAATGAACTGGCTTTTGTTGTCAGACACGAGTGTTTCTGGAAATCCAAATCTGCAGAAGTTCATGAATGCAAGCAATGGTTGCCTCTGAAGTAGTGGTGGTCATGGAACATACTTCTGGCCACTTGGAATGGGCGTCAACTACTACTACTAAGCATGATATACCTTTTATTGGACCTGCAAAGTCCATGTGTAGGTGTTGCCAAGGACGCGTCGGCCAGGACCATGGATGGAGCGGCGCTTTCACTGGCAATCTGTGCGTCTCTACGCACGCGTGACAAGAGCCGACACATATCTTCTGTCATGATCGATATTTGGCCACCACACATAGCTTCTTGCAAGCTCTTTTATGCGCACCACTCCCGGATGCCCCTCATGTAATTCATCTAGGACAAATTTACGGAATTTTTCTGGTACCACCACACGCATTCCCAGCATGACACAACCTTGATATAAAGAAAGCTATAGTTTCCTGCAGAAAAAAAGGTTTCAGGTTCGCAGATGCGTTAGCAGGCCAGCCTGATAAGATGTACTGCACTACTTGACGGAACACTGGATCCCGTGCAGTTTCCTCTGCTATCTGTTTACTGCAGACGGGCATGCTGTCCAAACGCAAAACCAGAAACTTCTTTTGCCCCGTCGGTTCCCGGATGCTGGACTGAAAGGCGCGATAAGCAATCAGCGGCCACGTTCTGCGCTGAAGGGCTATACTGCAACGAAAAAGAATATGCAGAAAGCGTGACTGCCCAGCGTTGCAGTCTGGCAGCTGCGATAGCAGGAATGCCTGTTTTTGGGCCAAAGATCGTCTCAAGTGGCTTGTGATCTGTGAGCAACACAAACTTCCATGCGTAAACGTAGTAATGAAACATCTTGACTCCAAAAACAAGCGCTAATGATTCTTTCTCCAATCGACTAACCTTGTTCTGCTTTTGTTAACGTTCTTGAAGCATAGGATATTGGATGAACTTGGCCTTGAAAAGCGTGTGATAAAACTGCGCCTATTACGTAGGAAGAAGCATCGCATGACAACTGCAATGGCAAACTGGGATCATAGTGAATCAGAATAGGCTTTGACGACAGCAGTTTTTTTACTTGCGCAAATGCACATTGACAAGCGGGCGTTCCATTGCCAAATCAACAATGATGAAATGCCAAACGGTAGGCGGTTGACCAGAAACAGACCCTTGTGCGTGTTCAGCGTAAGGTATTGCTTGGATTCGTCGTTCATTTCGACCTGCTGATACGCTCTGCTAAGGTCAATCTTTGAAAAATGTTGTCCGCCGGCCAGCGTGGCAAATAGCTCGTCCGCTTTCGGTAGCGGATACCTTTTGATGTGCAGTATCGGGTTTAGCATGACTTTGTAATCACCGCACAGTCTGACTGAACCATCGTGTTTAACAACTGGCACGACAGGCGTTGCGTACGGGCTTGTGGGTACGGGTGTAATTATCCCTAGCTCGTGGAGCTTCGACAATTCCTGCTCAACACTAGCTCTTAGCCCGAAAGGCACGCTTCTGGCTTTGAAAAATCTTGGCTTCGCATCACCCCTTAAGAAAAGGGTAGCCTTTTCTCCCTTTACTGTGCCGAGTTCGTCCTTGAACAGGTCCTGATAGCGGTTTATCAAGGACTCTAGGCGATCTGTCAAAGCCATTTGTGTTTCCCACCTGCATGTGGTTAAGACCTTGCATTGCGTCCAGTCCAGCTTGAGGTGTTGTAGCCAACTGCGCCTAAACAGTGGCTGGCCGTCCTGGTGGAGCACGTACACAGGCAACTGTTGGTGCTGCGCGTTGTACTGGACTGCAACAAATGCTACTCCGCAGGAATTCACGGGTTCATTTGTATAGGTTCTCAAGGTGAGACTTGTCCTGCGCAAATGAGCTCTGGAAAAAAGAGAACGGAACTGTGAGACAGACATCACGGATACAGCAGCCCCTGTATCGAGTTCCATGTTCACTGGTACGCCGTCAATAGCGACCTCGACCATGATTGGTTTTTGTCTTGCCTCTGCAGCAGGTTTTACACTCTTCAAATTGTTTCGTGTCAGTTTCAAGGTACTAACATGCCGTTTATTTTTACTTTTCGATTCTTTTAGCTGTGTGCTCTGGCAAGCATTCTTGATGTGGTCCTTTTTGTTGCAATAAAACATTTGGCATTCGCGTACGGACAAGAGCTGGCGGTGTGTTTCACCGATCCGCAGCGATAACATGAAGTAGAAGCTTTCCCAGTGCTTTTAACTTGGTGCACTTGATTTTCTTACTGTGCTGTTGAGCGCGTAGCAGATGCGCTTTGAATCGCAGCTTCAATGGCTATCGCACGATCAACTGCTGTCGAAAACTAACTGACTGTCTTCTGCAATAAACTTCGTTGTATGTCAGACCGGAGCAAGCCACAAACAAATCTGTCCCTTAACGCTTAATCAAGAAAAGTACCGAACTCACAAGTTTGCGCGAGTCTACGCAGCTCTGCGGCATACTGAGTAATAGTCTCTTGTGGCAGTTGTGAGCGGTGATGAAATGTGGCCCTTTCGCCGATAATGGACAGTTTAGGAAGAAAGTGGTTTCTCAGTAAGCTTAGCAGTTCTTCAAAAGACTTCTTTGCAGGAGTCTCAGGAGACGTTAACAACTTCAACAATGCGTACGTCTTCGGTCCTACTAGGCTTATCAAGGTATCATCCTTCTGATCCTCCGAGACTTTGCTAGCACGCTAAAATGCTTGGAGACGTTTTTCATAACTAGCCCAATCTGCTGAAGAGTCATCGAATGGTTCTACTTGCCCCAAGTGCGCCGACATCGTTTCGCTAGCTTGTCTTTTTGTGGCAGTCCACCAGGGTCCCAAGATCCTCGTCGCCAAGAACTATGTCGTGTTTCAGGGCTTCCGGGTATGAAGACGCCGCCAGTACTCAAACATGCTTTATTCGCATGCCAGCAACGTAGCGATAACCAAGAGTGCCGAAGGAAAGTGCTCCGGCCCACCGCGCGCCAAGCGCTCTTATTCACATCGTGGGCGAGGGTGTTGCCATATGGGCCGCGTGACAGTGTATCGCACAAGCGCGCGTGTACAGCTATGCGACATTTGGAACCAATGCTGCGCAGATCCCTTTTTTTGTCATTTCTCTTATCAATTTTGGCCTCGGGATTTCTGTCAAATTTTATTGTTGGCTTGGGTAAACCCTAGTATGACCTGTCTGTTTAGCATAAGAGTTTTGCGCTTTACTAAATTTTTCATCATCGTAGTCACAACATGATTCTATAGTTAGTGCGCTGCAGAACTGTGTCCACGCCTAACTTGCCCTTTCTTGAGCGAGCCCATATATTGTTGCATCTGCCCTATATTCCTCTTATAGTTTCACCATCTGTCCTCTAGTCTAGGACCTCTCGCTTTCTTTCTCATATTTTGGTATACATTTTACTGTTATAACTGGCCACAGCTAACTAGCTACTCTCTCATCATGAGACCTCTCCTTACGGTGAGCTTTAAATAGGCTGCTTTTGTTTTCGCTCCAACGAATTCTTTTCTTATGTGTTGTTGCTACAACCGTAATTCTTATTTTAATTTGGGTGCACTGATGAAGTGTTACTTTGGCTGCTTGGAAGCGCTTAAGATGTCTTTTGTATAGCAAATAGCTGAAAACTCTGGAATGACAAATTAGAGTGGAAGAAACGAGATCTCGTGCGTACATATGCAGCAACAACTTTTCCAAAAAAACGAGAGATGCAAGAGCATTGAGCAATAAACCAAGTGTGCCTTTACTGCGCGGGAATCATGGTGTAATTGCTTCCACTGACTTTCTACCTGTCTACTCTTTTAAAACACGAGATATTAGCACAACGAGAGCCGAGCCTATTTAGAAGCCCAAAAACGACGTCACCATGTTCGGGTACTTCAATGCAGGGGTTTGTTCATGGCAATAACGCTTTCTTTCCTGGCTCTTAGTTACCGTAATTAGATCTGACTTGGCGTCCACAGAGGCTGGTTTCAGGTCATCCATCAATTAGGCGCCATGACGGTTTCATCCAGTGAGCTTTTCTAATCGCGTACCTGCCAAACTCCAGGTTGGTTTGTTACATGCGTCCTTGCATGAAAAATTTGTACGGCGTATATATGAACGAAATAAGTAACGGCTAAAGCTTTTCTCTCGATCTTGAGACTGAAATAAATTGTGCGCCGACTCACCCAATCTGCCGTACTTGTCGAACGGTACCTGTGTGTATGTGATTGAGAAAGATGGCTTAGCTAGCACATCAAATATTTCATAAAAAGCGGAGGAAAAGCAGCGGCGAATTACTAATAATATATGCCACACGAACTACTTTTATTATATGCCACACGAACATAGTGCATAAAAATGCAGCGCTACAAACAAACAAAAAACTAGAGGAGATCAATAGGTTGAGCATCAATATTTTGAGGTCAACTGTGACGGCTGGACATAAGTGTACACTTTAAAAGTATTTTTTGTTGTTCCTGGCAAATTCAGTGGGACAGCCAAGTAGGCATTTTTCGTATACGTTTCACGCACATCAGGCTTCGCTTCAGTACTTTGTCTCACCGATGAGACAAAATAGAGAGAGAAATAATTAAAAGAAAGAGACAGGGAGGTTAACCTAGACTAACTGAAAGCTTCCCGGAAAGGATACGGCAACATCGAAGCGACGTGCGTAGCTTCAACGCTGCACAAAAGGCTCTCACCGAACACATCCAAATGATAGACCATCGCATCAATTGCTACGCCACTTGGATCATCGACAAGGAAGGTAACTACCCAAAAAGGCAGTTCATAGAGTCCGAGAATATTCAAACAACACCTGAAAACATTAGCCGCTCAACTGGGACTTTACCGAATATATACTTGCATGGTCTACGGAACCAGTAAAAAAAATACGGCAGCAACGAGATCGGTGGGAACAAGGACGATGAAGAGAGAGACACAACCAAGAAAGGTCGCTAGCAATGCAGTCGGCCGAACAGTCACCCCTCGAGAAAGAACCGAATTATTCTAGGAACGTCGGGTCAGTTCATACTTTTTGAAGTTTAACTTTAGAAACACTGGACCAAAAGTGGCTGATTGATTCATACGTGGAATTTAACGTCCCAAAACCACCATACGATCATGAGAGACGTCGTAGTGGAGGACTCCGAAAATTTCGACGAAAAGTGGCTGAAACGTTTGTTGTATTCTTTTAGAATTTTCACCCAGCCACGCAGATCTATGTCGAGTGTGCTCACCTTTAAAAAAGAACACAAAAACACGTTGATTGTGCAACTTCTAGTTTTCGTGTATTTTGGACTGTAATTCCTAATAAATTCTCGCTGCAGTAACAGAGTCTGCTGATACTCTTATGTGTGTGTGTAGGTAAAGCTGCAAATAGAGGAACTCGCCTCTTGACCACGCTGATGAATCAAGGAGTGAACGTTAAGACGCCATTTGCGGGAATATGCGACGGCCATGTATCGACTACATGCGCAGCAGAACGCTTTTCCATGTAAGCTAAAAAGTATACCGAGATGGTTTCGCACGACTGACGTCGGACGATGCGCATGAGTTGCCGATTGTTTTCAGTAAGGTGGTCAGCGTGGCATTTGCTGTCCAATGGGCCCGCCGCAATATCTGAGTTTCTCAGATGTTCGAAGCTGTGGCAAGCTTTGCACTAAACATAATCTACCAACGGAGACGCGAGTGGTGCGTGGACACAGGTCTCAGTACGCGAGTGAGCATTTCTAACCCCATGCGGGCAACAAAACTGCACGGAGTGCCTAGTGTTTGTAATCAATTGCAATATTGATTAGGTACATTAGGAGCTAGAGTCACTAAAGAGGGGCCAATGTAGAACGACCAGCGTTTTTTCTACGTCTACATTAGTTTTTCTTGTTTTTTAGTACAATGACTTTTTACTACGGAAACTAGGACCATAGGTAGGAGCACATGGACAGCAACGTTGAGTAGGAAACCAAATGTACTCACAACAACACGCTGCGCCAGAACAGAAACACGCAGCAACCATGGAGTTTCTTGAAAAGGTAGACAAGTATGCAAGAATTACGGATTTATTTCTAAGGCTTTCGTCCATCTTACAATCACTTGTAGTGGGAAGAGAAATAATTAATTAACTGATCATCAATATAAACAAGTGAGATTTTTGTGAACAATAATCTTTCGAAACACAATAGAACACTCACCTAGATTGCGGTGGTTGTCACATCTCCATCATTACACCAACATACAAAGTATGAACAAATATATCTCGGGAATAATTGCAGAAATTTATTACACTCATACGGCTGCAGTATAGTTGTTACCGCACTGATATATATGATTGATCACGTTGCCTGTTCAGTTTATAAAGCATATTCTTTTGACCATTTCATTGAATGGTTACGCATAAGCTCTAAGTTCATCATTAAAGATACAGTATTTGGTGTAACTTTAAAAGACAAGAAGAGAGCAGAGTGGATTAGGGAACAAAGCGGAGTTAAGGATATCATAGTTGAAATCAAGAGAGGAAGTGGAAATGGGCCGGGAATATTTCACGTAGACAGATAACCGCTGGTCAATAAGGGCAACTATCTGGATTCCTGGAGAAAGCAAGCGGGTTAGGGGGAGACAGAAGGTTAGGTGGGCAGATGAGATTAAGACGTTTGGGGGTACATATTGGCAGCAGCATATACAGGACCGAGTTGACTGGCGGAACATAGGAGAGGCCTTGTCCTGCATTGGACGTAGTCAGGCTGATAATGATGATGATTATTTGCACAATGACTACTTCAGCTTGCTCAGCTTGCTTTTATGGGAGATTTTATGGTCAGCCCTGTAGCTTGTGTAGTGTCTACAGTGTAGGGCTGCTGCCACAAAAGTCGTGAGACCGATTCCGGTTGTGACAGTTCCACTACAGTGACCCCTCCCCCTTTGCGAAGAAATATTATGGTGCATACTGCGGTGCTGCCTATGCCCGCTTTCATAAAATGTTGAGCTCATTATAAGCATACTTGCTGCAGCCTAACACGGCTCAATAAAGCTGAGAGAAAAAGAGTGACTGCACTGACACAAATTCCTCAAGCAATGGCGTGAGGGATCTTGTACATGCGAAAGCTCGTTATCCAACCACACAAAGAGATGGTCGAAGGGATTGGGGAAAAGAGGAAGTGAAACCGGAAGCACTATACAGACATTTCCCGCATGCAAAGCCGCCTGTGACTGACGCTACGCGCTTGTTAGTGAGCAGCGCTTTATACTCCAGAGCAGAGCTTGCGGACAGACGCATAGGCTTTCAGCAGTCGGCTTAATTAGGTGGGACTCTGCAGGAAAATGGAACAGACTTTTGGCAATGGCCGATGCTCGGTTGCGCACGAGGCCCTCTTGGCTGTTCAAGAGCATTTGCTTGCTTGCCTCACGTGTTCCAAACGCGGCTCCTTTGCTGCGGTCAGCATGATTTCGCAAGAGAAACGGGTACTCGAGGAACACGACTCGCTTTCGTATTTTACGACGTCTGTGACGGAGGGATTCCCTACGTTTTCAACGTGAAAGTGCTTTATGCAAGGGTTCCAGCACGGCTACGTGACGTGTTTCCGTCACGAATATGACACGTACAGTATTAACCAAAGATTGCAAAGAAAGAAAAAAAAACGAGAAGAAAAAGTTTAGCAGTGAAACAGCGACCTCGCGTTCTTCTGCGCGTGACGCTAATCACTACAATACAGAGTGGCCCTTCCGCTACATGATAACGACGAGCCATTTATATACACTATGTACCGCTGGCAGCCCTCAGGACTTGGAAACTTCAGCACATTTTAAAAATCAGTAGCGAGATGGCACGATGGGCGTGCGGTGGGCGCGCGCGATCTGAAGGTCATCGTGCCATGGTGCCGTGCCACCCCGCGCGTCGCTATGCGCGCCCGCTTCAACATAACGTGGTTTAAAGTGCGTATAGATGTTCTCTAGCGTGGCGGCTCCATCACGCGCGCGCTTCTCTTGGAATTTGAGTGCTTTGAATATCTTATGCTTCCACAGCAAGTCTGCTTTGAGGTTACAGTAGTTAAATAAAGTACGGCCGCCAATTCACTCACTGCCATGACCGGGGTTACAAAATGAGCGCGCTGCTCCCACACCAGGAATGGTGACCATTGTTTTTCCGCGCTCGTCCTGTACTTGCAGATTTCGTGCATGCCTTCTGCTTGAAGTGTGGGCTGCAAGTTTCAAGCTGCTTGCAGTCCTTCACGTGAAGTTGCAATTTGTTATGGCAGCATTCATTCCTTCGCCCTTGTGGCGAAACATTGGACAACGAATGCTCAACCACCTCCGCGAAGACACGTTTAACGTTCGTGTTTTACTGATTTCGAAAACGAAGGTTAAACCATAATTTCGTTAGGGACGACGCTTATAATGACCGAGCCTTGTTGTCCGTGATGCTTCATATAACCGAAACCAGAACAGCACACCTGCAAAACGAAAACAAAACATCCTAGTAAAAACAATTTTATGTATAGATCAATAACTACATAAAAGCATAATGCATGATCACCTGCGCCGTCCACCTGTCCATTCGTCTATGCATGCATTTGCACGTACATCTGTCTACTCATGTGTCCGTCCACTTGTCTATTCATCTCTGCGTTCCTACGTCCGTCCATCCACCCATCCACTGGTGGTCAATCCGTTCGTGCACCTGTTTGTCCGTGCGTTCATCCAGCCGTCCTCCTGGCCATTCATTCGTGAGTCCATCTGTTCATACACTTGTCGGCCCGCGCATCCATCCAAATGTCCATCTGTCTGTCCTAGCGTCCATGCATCCGTGCGCCCATCAACCTGTCCATCCACCTGTCTGCCCGCCTGTCCACCCTTTATACCAGTTGGCGACTTCAATGCAGACGTTACATACCTAAGGACTTAGGTTCACCCACTCGTCGTCATTCACTTCATGAATTTGTGCAGAATTTTTCCCTCTTTCTGCGCCGGTTTATGGAACTATCGCTGAGTACATCCATCGAAATATCGCTGAGGACACATTTCGACAGCAGATGTGACTGATCAGAAATGAGGTTGGTGGGTTTATCACAAGTTTGAAAGACGTTACTTGAAAATTAAATGTTTCTTGGTCAATCGGCAGGATTTTTTACTTTTAAGAACGCCATCAATTTCTCGTGTTTTAGGGTAATTTCGGGCTCTTCGAACAGACGACTGAGAAGCAAAACAAAAAATAAAGAGATACTTGTTGTGACCTTGCAAATATGTTGACCTATGTTCAGAGTCTCGGTGAACATTAGCCGGATAAAGTGTTGTGAATAGAATGCTTGTTCATTGTATTAGGAAGCAGCAACACAATACGAGTGAGTTCTATTTGAATGTTCTTATATATTTTTATTGTGAGTCCGACAAAAGGGGCCACACAAATTGTTATTTTTATTACTTTGTATTATTATATTATTGCGTCTTGAACAGAAAATACAGCGTTCTTTTAAAGATGGTATTTCGCTGATTATTCTTTTAGTGGTAGTTATTGCCTCTTTACACCACCGCATGCCTTCGTTTGAGCTCTTGAACCTTCTCCACTCCAAAAACAGTACGAAAGCGAGTTATTATGATGAATTGATTGATATGGGGTGTTTTACGTCACAAAACCACCATATGATTATGAGAGACGCCGTAGTGGAGGGCTCCAGGTATTTTGACCACCTCCGGTTCTTCAACCTGTACCCAAATCTGAGCACACGGGTCTACAACATTTCCGCTTCCATCGGAAATGCAGCCGCCACTGCCGGATTTTATCCCGCGACCTGCGGGTCAGCAGCCGAGTACCTTAACCACTAGGCTACCGCGGCGGTGTGAAAGCGAGTTATTACGAAGAAACATGCCAAGTTTTTCACCTGAGGCTTCAAATAAGTTTGGTATTGTTTTTGTGGAAACTAGGAGTGCTTCAAATTTGGTTATCTATTCAGCTTTGGGTTTGTAACTTTTGTTGTTGTTTTTTTCTTAGCAGTGACAAGCCTTAACTGACATGTGATAGACGCGGGGAAGCTAGTATGTTTAAACCATGCGGCCTTGAGAGCGTTGTCCAGCTACGAAAACCAGCACTGCACGTGTCATTCACGGAAAACATCACCCATAAGGTTTTGAGAATTTTTCATCTCTTCAACCTTTTTTGTTTTTTGTCCTTTCTGCGAGGCCTTTAGCTGCGAAACGAAATGATGTCTCTGTACGTGATTGAATGCTCTTGTCCGACAACGACATTGTTTTCCTTTTTTTAACATGGTACCACTTTCTTGAAATCATTTTTGCTCCATTGAAAAACGCTGCACTCGATTTCGTTATTGATGTCCCACTTTTCGAAATACGCTGAAGCGGTCCTGCACGTTTTTACGAACTTAACCTTTTGAAGCAGCATTCGCGGCGTCAATAAGTTTTGCGTGTGGGAGTTGTGCGCGGCCAGCTTCGACTGTCGCTTCTGCTTCAGACTCCATGCCCTGGGCGCTTGCCCCAGTCGAGCGTTAGCAGAACACCTGCAAGTCTCATGATGCGGCGCACATCAGTTTGAGCTGAAGCTAGCAAGCTACACGAGAAGGTCTGTTCGCACCATGGACGCTACAATGGTGGACTTGACGCCACGTTGCCCGGTGCCACGGTAATCGCAACGACGGTGCGCGTGACTGCTGTCGCCGAGAACTCTGTAGAGTGCGAGTGAACTGCCTGGAATATTGAAGATGAGACATTCGTATAACAGTTGAGGAGGAGGAGCATGTTGTAGCTAACCGGCAGATATAGCCTTGCATAATTTGCAGGCGATTGCCCCGCCCGAAACAAACTGTACGGTAGACTTTTTATCGTGTTAACGACGTTATCATCAAGATGTTCCCTTCCGTGCTCGTTCTTGCTCAATATATATAATTTTCATGTTATCGAGCCGTCTTGAGTATGTCTTATCACCTGGGCACAATTATTGAACCCCTCACTCATCACAGGCATACAATATTCTGCAAGCAACCATTGGTCCGACCATTCCTTTTTACACTGTATTGCACGTTCGCATGCTGATGATTTCACCTGGGGAATCTTACCATAGATGAAAGTGGTTTTCTTCTGCAAGGGTCCTATGACCTGAAGCTATTAGCTGAAGTATGGGACAGGTTTTTCATGTTCACAAGTCATACCAGACGCTTTTCAATTGCACAGGTTTTTTAGGAGAAACGTTGACGTGATTGTTCACGATGTGTTCAGTGATGATGATGTCATTGAAAGTGTCCACAAAATATGAGAGTGTCAACTACAGTGACCAAAAACTAAAAATATTAGCAGACCCCACGTACAATGGGAATCGATTATATGCGAAGCACGAATGAGATATGTTGGTATGTCACTGTTAAAATCAGCACAACGTTACGAGGGTGGAGGAAAATGATGCCGTACATGACTTTCGTGGCATGATTATTATGTTGGATTATCGTTTACCTTCGTCTTCTATTCCGTCAGGTGATACAAATTTAGTATATGTGAAGCTAGCGAAATGGCTGGAGCACGCTATGAGCGTGAACTTGTTATATGCCATGTTCTTACATGAAACGTGTGTCTGGATTATCATGTTTGGAGCAGTCCTGTATTTCTTCATTCATTGAGGTACGTAACATCAAATTTTGTATATGTGAAGCTAGCAAAATAGCCGCGAGCGCATCATGAAGGGCCCAGTATACTCCAATGTAGCGTATACGCGCGCGCATGCTGGACACAGCGACGCTACGTTAGAAAAACTTGAACACTCTATAGTCTTACGTCAAGCTCGACCAGCGTCTGTCCGCGCGGCTCGACGGCAACTGGCGGGAAATGCGACCAGGCTTCATTTCGCGCGGACATTTGCCCACCGCAACACTGCGCCTCCCTCTTTTTGTGACGGAGGGACGCCGGCCGGACGCACTGAAACGCTACCCCATCTTTTTGCCATCTTATACACCGCAATATACCCCTCCCCTTTGTGCATTTTCTGTCAACAAAGAGCTAACCTAGACTATATCATGTTGGGGTGTACTCGAAACCCACCACCCAATTCGTTACACAGTAATAGTAAGGAGCATGGGAGGCGGCTATGTGCAGCTCGGCGCCCCTGGTCCAGGACCAAATCTTAGATTTGGCCAAGAGGGTAGCGTAGACCTACGCTGGGTAGGCTCCTCTGACACTCCACCACCGCACTGTTTCCCTCTTGGGATAAATAAAGTTTTTCTCCTCCTCCTCCACTAAACGCGCATGCATCAAAGCAATGCAGCGCGGTGCGCGCCAGCGAGTAGCGAGTATATGGCAGGACTGGCGCCTGGCGTGGCAACGCCGTCGTGACGCCACGAATAACGCTGGCGAACACGCGCACCGCGTCACGTCGAAATATATTAGCGCCTTGACTTTGGCATGTAGTAATTTCCTACATGATGCGCATCTCAGGATTATCTAGTTTGCACCAGTACCACAACCTTCGCCATTTATTCCAGTCCCGTAATACAAAATTGGTAAAAGTGAACCTAGCGAAACGACCACCAACCATCATGAGAGTGCATGTAGTCATGTTGTTACAAGACACGCATCTATGATCACCATCTTTACACCAGTCACATACATTCGTCATCCATTCACGTACTGTTAAATCAAATTTGGTATATGTGACGCTAGCGAAACGGCCACGAGCGCATTATGAGCGTGGCACGTAGTCATGTTGTTACATGACACGCGTGTCATTATTTTCGCGTTTGGGTTTGTCGTTTGTGTTCGCCAACTAACCATGCTATACCATACCAGTTTTAAAACATGTCGTGTGAACGAAACCACGGCAAGAGCAGCAGGATCATAAAATTTAAATCATGAGATTCTTGACATGCATGTCATAATTGTTATGTGTGACCACTTAATATGCTTGTCACATAGTCATGTTATGCCATACCAAGTTTGGTATTGATACCATTACAGAAACGGCCAGGACAGCTAAAAGTGGAGGAGGATGGATAGATAGATAGATAGATAGATAGATAGATAGATAGATAGATAGATAGATAGATAGACAGATAGATAGATAGATAGATAGATAGATAGATAGATAGATAGATAGATAGATAGATAGATAGATAGACAGATAGATAGATAGATAGATAGATAGATAGATAGATAGATAGATAGATAGATAGATAGTAGATAGATAGATAGATAGATAGATAGATAGATAGATAGATAGATAGATAGAGATAGATAGATACGCTCAAAGTCACGGAGTTCACTCAGAGATGCTTCGCATTAAAAGAATAGCATGAAAGTCTGGTGAGTTCTGACGATGTTCCAGATGCCTTTGACATCATTTGTACTTTCATCTGCACCCACGACGACGACCAAAGTATGTAAAGCTTACCAGGCTGCCAGACTCGAGCCATAAAGCTTCTTTAAATCAGCGTGAAACAGAACATTATCTTTAGTGACTTCTTGAATGGAGACAATATCGATGATGTGTCACCTTATGCAATGTGAGAGAGTAATATGCGAAGCACTAAATTTGTTTGTTGAAGTTTGAAAAATTGAGAACCACATTGCTACCAAGACGGGATTTTGTCCGATGAGCTGTGTTCCTCTTTCCTGGCACATTTAACGGCAACCAGCAGTACAAAGGTTGACAAAAAAATATACCAGGCAACGTTCATGAAAAACAATGGTGACTTGGCAATCCAGTAATTTTTTCGAATGAAAACGATCCGCTGGCTGTTGCCTTTTCAAGAAAAAACGTGAGTGCTGTTATCCACGTCTGAGGTATGATAAACGAGTTTCGCGTAAGAACAGAAGTAAGTTAGACAACCGGAAAGTCATCATTCCACTTGGCGGCAAGAAAAATGTACGGTTAAGTACAAAGAAGCATTGTGTTATAAAGAGCAGCTGAAACGCAACAGCAAATAAATAAACGTGTAATCTCTTGAGCGAAACTTTCAACCCGAACTTTTGATGTATTTTTCTTCGTCAAAGAGCTTTCCCAAGCGGCTTCCAACTTATGAGCTGAACCATGGCCAAAAGCTTAAAAATAAAATCGTATGATATTCAAGAAACGATGCCGAAACAAACTTATTTGTGGACCTGTCTCATCACGTCAGTTTTACTCAGACCAAATGGAAGGTATAATAAGTGTTATTATAGAAAGTATACAACAATACCAATAATAGGCTCTCAATTTCGAACCGCGGCTTTCGAGACGAGAGATTTGAAGTCTTGCGCTTTCTATTATACATTGTTCCTTTCGTCTTAAAAAGACAGATGAATGTTAATAGCGAAATGGACGTTTTTCGTGTTTTTAGGCACCAGAATATTCAAAGTAGGTGTGTACAATATGGAGGACTTAGCAGCAGATAGTAGAGTTGCGATATATCAAAAATGTGAAGCTCATGTTTTAAGGGTACAGGGCCATGTACGCATGCTCTTTTTCTTTTAACACGACAATAAAGCATTACACTGCACAGCGTAAACAAATACATAGGAAGGATAAGCGTGACTGAAAACGGAGGCCGGCTATGGTACACGCTAAAATTGCATCGCAATACTGCATGTCTGCTTCCCGTTTCAATAAATTAAGAACAAGGCTGAGGTTAGTGACCACACTCGACAACTTATCTTTTTTCGTTGTAGGTTAAAAGATAGAAATTTACCATTTTCGCACCACCGCAAATGAGATAGACCGTAAGTTCGAGGTGTGTGGCAGCAAGGGGAGGTTTTCCGAGGAAAAAGCTTGGTCCAGTTGTTTACCCGACGCATTAACCCTCTTAAACTGTTCATGCTGGCATCAGCGCTTTATGATAGTCGAGCTGGCACCGATAGATGGCTGTGTTTATAGGAAAACCAAATAACTGTAACGTCTCCATGTGATGGGTTTCCTACGTAAGTCAATGCACAAAAGAAAACAGCCATACATTTTGTATAGTAGATAAGCGCGTATGCTAAGTTACCAACAGAAAAAAGAAACGACGGCAAATCTCTGCAACATAACTAGAACACCTGGAGAAGGTTGCAGCGAATAC
>NW_023607311.1:0-47708 GCF_013339725.1 Rhipicephalus microplus
GATTATCATGTTTGATGTGTTAACCCTAGGTGGTCGAAATTTCCGGAGCCCTCCACTACGGCGTCTCTCATAATCATATGGTGGTTTTGGGACGTTAAACACCACAAATCAATCATCAATCATGAAAGGGTGCTACAATGTACTCGCTGGGCATAACCTCCTTGGTTTTAGAAAATTTTCGCGAGCAATAGGCTGCAGTGCAATGAAAACCGTGAACTAGTATATAACAAGAACTTGAGGTGGTTAAGGATAGGAAGAGACACAAAGCGCAAGCCGTGAGAAAGTGTGCGTGTGCAATCTCTCGTTTAGTCCTCGGAATGTCCGCTGGATGGCTACACTTGTATATGCGGAATTTATGATGTAAAGATGCTAGATGGTGGTAATTGGAGTGTTGACTATATGGACGAACGGATACACAGACGATGCATTGACGGACGCACGGATGGCTGCACGAACAGACGCACGCACGGACAGGGCGGATGGACGCATGGACACTCACACAGACGGACGCATGGACGGACGAAAGCTTCGCCCCACTCTCTACATTCACCCCGTGAATATGCTGCCATTTTGTATTTTAGTGTCTGTCGCTTTTGTTTGCCATGAAATCTTGTCATACCACACTACTTTTGGAACATGCCATGTAAACGAAACCACCGCAAGAGCGGCAGGACTAGGAAATATAATCATGACATTCATGACATAAATATTATGATTTTTCATGTTATGCCTAGTCAAATATGCTCTTCATACAGTCATATGTTATGCCATGCCAAGTTTGGTATCGATACCATTAATGAAGCGGCCAGAAGAGTTAAAAGTTTCGGCGGCTACTTAGATAGATAAATAGATAGATACGGTGAAAGTCGCCGAAGTTCGCTAAGAAATGCTTCGCAATTCATAACTTCCCCTGTCGGGAATCAAGTATCTGGCGCTCTAGCCCGTGACAGCAAGCGCCCGATGCTCTACAAACCAAGCTCTGACAATGCAGACACGTGGAACTTTGCGTCTTATATCTCATGCCACATGCTCTCTCACGTGGTGCTCTTAGCTCTTGGAGTGGGATTGTGCAGATGTCAGTGAGGGGTAAAAAGATATAATGAGACAGAACACTTGCTAACGCTGATAGAGATTGAATCTTTGGTTACACAACTAAGAAATCACATCCGAGATTGCGCGCCGGAAGGCGATTTTGGATGCATTCATTAAAGCCTTTCAATCAGAGCGAAGAACACAGACTGCGCATTGAGGAGGCACAGACGCAGTTATGTTATTCGCCTATCGCTTGGCGTTAGAACGTGATGGCTTGTTGTTGGAATGTTGCGGCTTCCAAATGCACCAACTCTGCTGTGCCGCCGACTACTTTGGGAGCGAGACACCAATCAGCAAACTGCTGCAGTAAGCACTGCAATAAGGCAGCCATGTTTAATGGCGAGTGCCATGCCTAAATGGAGCGAGAGAGAAGCCAGTGGATGTGGAAAGTCTGTGTGCGTTTGGGGCTCAAGCTAAGAACATCTACTAACCGCGTTGTTGAGTTGCAGAGTGGTAGTGTATGCATGATCTCTGGCTCAGGTTACCCTACTGCTCAAGAGCACACACCACGTGTGATTCTCTCCTAATTGATGACACCATAAAGACGCGTTTATTGAGTAGGAGTGTTTATTATGTCTTGTTTTATGACAACTTTGCATGACATGAACGGTGTGTTGTGCCCACGTGTGTGGGGACACCTGAAGCTGCCACAGCGGCCTAATAATTATCACGAACATTAGTCGTGACAATTCAGATAGGACACTACGCGTTAACACTGGTATATCCACGCCAAGTGATACTTTAGCTCCCAAACACCAAAAGACTTTCCAAGCTCTCACTTATCACTACACAACAAGCACTGCTTTTGTAAAATGCGCTTCATTTTCCTGTTATGCAGACTCCAATGACAACCGTTGAAACGTTTCTAAATAAAGTTCACAAGCATCATTAGACTATAGAATCTCGTGGTCTACATTCCACAGTTTTTCCACAGCCCACTATCTTGAAATTGAAGGTGACCGCGATTTCAAGAGGTGTTGCAGATAGCTGTTCCTGGTGAAGAACCAGCGCGTAAGTTTCTTTTGCCTTATCTACGTAAACAAAGTAGGCCCAAATTGGTTAGTTCTTTTTTGAACACCGGTAATTAAAGTCTTTAAGGCTGTACAAATGCAAACTTTCTTGTGAATATTCTTCTTTTTCATGTTTTTAGTTGTGAACAGCTCGGGGACGCTATGCGTGAACCGCACTTTAAACCCCGAGCTATGCAAACTTAAGATGCCATTGGACGTTATAAAAGCCCATTCACAAAACCTAGGTAAGACATACAACATCTCACTCTTATGCTTTTGTGAAACTATAAAAACATTGCCTTCGGATTGCAATGCATGCTGTTATGTCTTGGTTGCTGCGCGCACTTTGATATTGCTTTTTGGGTAGCGTTGTGAGGCCAAAGTCGAATTAACGTGAATCAATTGTTAAATTCTCGAAACATTGAGGTGGTGTACGCCATTCATTCACCTGATCTCTCCGTGTACATTTTAAATCAGGGCAAAAGCTAGCTTGAAAGAACGTTATAACTTGTATCCGAAAGGAGCCTTCACATAGTTGCTGAGTGTTTGAGTCATATAAAAAAATGTGGTGGACAACAAGTGCAAACTGACTGGTAGTTCTGAAACTGGGAATTCCTGGATCACAGTTTTTAGCTATGATGACGGCTAATTCAGCCAGTCCGAAAAAAAAATCACTTATAGATTTTAGACATTGACTAGAGTCTAATCAGCCCTCTAAGCCTAGCTTGCAATTAGGTTTCCAATTACCTTTAACGGCACCTTGAAGCACTCCTTGAAACAATGAGCCTAACCAAGTATTTTCGAAGAGCGACTTTAGTCCAATGTCGAGACAACGAGGGGGGCGTTGAGATAAGTGGACGCCTACGCAGTGGCTCCGCCTTCTGCTATACTTCTCGCTGGTCTGCTGAGTTCAATCTTTCTTAATTTTTCACCAATGTTTTGCTAAGCTTAGGGGAACATGCGGATACCATTTTTGGCCCGGGCCACCCCACTTTTCTCCCTTTTCAACCAACATTTCGCCTTCACTCGCAAAGCCTCGAGTAGGCTCAACACGACTATAGACCCCTGCGCCAGCGCGTGTCGCCCCTGCGCCGTTATCATGCCCGAAGCTATGGTGGATGGAGAAACGATCACTGAAGAAGCCAGCGCACCTTGCTGAATTGACGGAATCCGACGCCGAGCAAAGTCTTCAACTACTACCACAGGCAAGCCAGCCAGCGGCCGCATTGGCGCCCTGAGAACCGGAGCTGTGACAAAAGTTCAAGCCGCCAGCCGACTCCCCCCGCTCCCAACGGATCACCACCGTGTCATCTTCCGCCCCGGAGGTGGCCTGGATGTACGTAGGTGCAAGAAGTCTAAGTTCTTGCAAGCCATAATACTCGCTGCACGACTCCCGCCAACAGCGGCAGAGGAAGATATCGTTTGCACTAACGACACACAGAATATCTTTTTGATCAGCCCGCCGAATCTACAAACGGCCGAAGCGTACGCCAAAGTACGATGAATTGTTCCAATGGAGCGAGAACATCCAGTATCAGCTTACAAAGCGTCGTCTCACACCACTAGCTGAGGCGTAGTCCGAGGGGTCGACGCTGACCTTCCAGACTCAGAGCTACAACGCCTGATCGTCTCATTACATAACCCCAAGTTAATGGGGGTACGACGAATCAAGGAAACAACCACTATCATCCTTCTCTTCGATGGGCTTAAAGTCCCCAACTACATGCGCTGCGGCATGCTCCTGCTGCGTTGCACGCTCTACAAGCGGCAGATCGACACCTGTCGCAACTGCGGCTGCGTCGGGCATTGACAAGACGTCTGCTCTACCCCATCTGAGAAAGTGTGTTAACACTGCCGTATCAAACCCACCGGACCTGACCATTAGTGTGTGACACCCAAGTGCGCATTGTGCGGCCAGGCCCACATTATGGGCGACCGCACATGCCCGAATCATGCACATGCCCAAGTTGGGCACATGCCGAAATGCCCACACATGCCCAAGTCCCTTACGTCGTTCGAAGTTGACGCCGTTGCAGACGCCGGCATAACAACAACCAACAGACCCAAGGAGATTCGTCCACGCAATAGCCGACGCCCAAGCAACCAGCCCCGACTCCACCGTCGAAGCACCTGCCTACCACCACCAAGAACCCGACTGCAAAGCCTACTTGGGCCGATCGAATCACCGGTAAAAGTGAGACTCGCCGTTACGCGTGGTCGAGTAACTGGGCACAGCATGAAAACGATAAGATTCGTGAGCTCAAACGCGAGCTAGCGTTGCTGCGCAACGAAAATGAAGAATTCAAAGCACTCTTTAGAAACATGCAGCAGCCGGGTGAACTCACTGTCGAGACGCCGACGCCCGCCGCTCCAGCCGTTGAACCCGCTTCTACAAACTCTTTGAACGCTAATCGCGCTGCGAAGCGTCGCACGGCCGAGCACCCCTCGGACGAGCCTGTTACTATGCCTAATTTTATGGAGGCACTTGCTCGCATACGCGCAGACATTGCAGCAGACCGCGTTGCCGATATGACCCAACAAACCCTCCAGCTCACCTAACTTCACGCACGGTTACAAATACTAGAAGAATAGCACGCGGCGGTTCGTGCGACAACCCCTATGCAGTAATCATGGCTAACATAAGCAATCTTGTAATTTTTTATTTATTTTATTTATTTTATTTACACATACTGCAGCCCTATTCAGGGCTATTGCAGGAATGGAATGTTATATAATACTAGGCAACACAGAAAAAATACAAACAAATAATACAAATTGTGAGGCAACTACACTCGTAACAAAGCAAAAATAAAAATGAAATAATTACGCGTCTGTAAGATATTCATCGACAGCAACTATGAAGTCGGTTAGTGGTAAAGAGCAAATGCTACCAGACAGGGAATCCCACAGTTCTATTGCATGCGGAAAAAAACTGTATTCAAAGGTATTAGTACGAGCAAAGAAACGTGTTACATTCAAAGCGTGGGAACTGCGAGTACAACTATCATCAGTAAATGTGATGAGCTTACCATGACCAACGCAGGAGGAGGAGTCAATAAATCCATATAAAAATTTTAAAGCTTCGTTTTGGTATCGCGAGAGTTGTGATAGGATGTTTAATGATTGAAGAACTGTGGTCGGCGAGAAGTTGCGGCTATAGTTATGAAAAATGAAACAAATAGATTTTCGCTGAATGTTATCTAGCAAACTTATTTCGCAGGGTTTGTAAGGGAACCAAACTACAGATGCATATTCGAGAACAGGGCGAATGAGTGATTTATATAAAAGCAGTTTAGTATCTCGAGGGGCGTTAGGTAAAGTGCGGCGCAAATAACCTAATTTTTTTAGAGCTTTACGACATACATGATCAATGTGGCTAGTCCATGAAATGTGTTCGGTTAGAATTACTCCTAAATATTTTTACTGTGAAACTCTATTGAGCTGGGTGCCACCTAGAAAGTAGTCAAAAAAGGAGGAGTTGCGTCTATTGGTAAAAGACATTACGACTGTTTTAGTGCAGTTAACGTTCATTTGCCACGTGTTACACCGGTTGCTAAAAGACGTGAGTGATTGCGCGAGATGGTAATGATCGTCAATGGAGTTGATAGTTTCATAGAAGACGCAGTCATCTGCGTAGAGTCTTATTTTAGATGAGATGCTTTGAGGTGAATACTTAATGAAAAGTGAAAATCATAAAGGGCCTAGAACGGATCCCCGAAGAACACAGGATGTGACGTCAATGGGGAATGAATCTGTCGAGCTGAAAGAAACGAATTGTGAACGCGAATGAAAAAAACTAGCTATCCAAGAAACAATGCCAGGTTTATCAAGAATGAGGTTTAGTTTTAGCAATAGCTTAGAATGAATGACGGAATCAAAAGCTTTGGAGAAATCAATGAAAATGGCATCTACTTGGTTACCTAGGTTTAAGTTATAAGCAATGTCTTGCATGAAGAGTCAAGGAATTCAATTATATGTTTGTGAATGATGTGTTCTAACATCTTGCAAGAATAAGGTGTAAGAGATATTGGTGTGTAATTAGAAAGAAGTTGTTTATCGCCTGATTTATGCAAAAGAAGTACTTGGGCAGATTTCCTTGTTCGTGGTACTACACCAGAGTCCAAGGATTTCTGAAAATTTAAGGTAAGATATTTCGCTGTCCATAAAAATTATTGTGAAAGAAAAGAATTAGGAATGCCATCGGAACCGGTACATTTTTTAGTATCAAGTTTCAGGATAAGGTTTAAGACACCATCACAACTAATTGCGATATTTTCTAGTTTTTTATTCTGAGCAACATACCTAAACTCCGGAACTGCATGGTTATCGATGGTGAAAACAGATTGGAAGTGTGAGTTGAAAGCATTCGAAATGTCATCAAGGTCGTTGGTTATAGAATCCTTAATCTTAAAACAGGCACTGCCAGTCGTGCTAGGCGATACTGACGTCCAGAACTTTCGAAGATTTGATTTTAGTAGTTGAGGAAGTTGCACTGAAAAATAGAAATCTTTAGCATTTTTCGTAATAGTGCGAAGTTCATCCTTAGCTTTTTCAAAGGAGACGCGAGCCCCGGGATTGGATTGTTTAATTTTACGCAGCCTGCTAACACGTCGTGATAGGTTCAAGATATCGCGCTTAATTCAAGGAAGTTTATTGTTCATCTTTTTTGTTTTCAGTGGAACGTGGCAAGTTATGCATGACCTCACTAGCGACTCAAAGTAATCGACAAGCACGTCAACATGACACTCGGTACTGAGCGACACAAAATGATCAAGATTATCTGCCAGGGCGTCAACAATAGCCGTATCATCAGCCTTAGAAAAGTCATGATATGTGGTATAGCTGAAGAGTTCATGTGGAATGGGACAGTTTATGTGCACGAGGACTATTATGATCGGAGATACCTTCTAAGATCTCGTATGTGACACCTAAATGAGGAAGACTGTTACTAACAAACACTAAATCAAGAATGGAGTTCTGCCGAGTATTTTCATGAACTAGTTGTATTAGGTTATGTGACAAGGAAAATGTAACTAGATCCCTACAGACAGAGGCACTGGAAGCGAAATACGTAAGTGAAGGCCAGTGAGTGCCGGTGATGTTGAAGTCCCCTAGAAGTATCAAATTTGAACTATCCAGGTGATGCTAATGTATAAAATGTGAGAGATCGTCGAACAGATCGTTAGGGCCAACAGGAGGGCGATAAATACTACATATGGTTAAATTCTGCTTATTTATTATTAGCTTGCACCAAACTGATTCAACGTTAGGGGGACCAGATAGAGCCTTAAAACAAAAATCTGAGCGTAAAAGCAAGGCGACACCACCCCCTATTCTATTCTGGCGATCACAACGGAGAGCAAAGTAACCAGAAGGCGTGAATTCAGAATCTTGAATTTCATCGTGAAGCCATGTTTCCGTGATGCATATAACATGAGAAAAAAATGAAGAAACTAGCCAAACAAATTGGGGGAATTTGTCAGTAATGCTTCTGGCAATACCGTTCAAAAACGAAAGATCGGAGGCGGGTTGATAGGACGGTCAAGGCAGTGATGCGTTAGTCGTTCTGGCATTGCTGTCAGAACCACGAGCTATTATTAGTCTGTTTGAGGGGCCACCCCAATTACACCGAACGTTATCAATAAATAAATGATCAAAATTCATCTTGACAATTGATCCGTTATTACGATTCTCAGGTGAAGCGTCCCATAGATTTTTACGTACGGCGCGTACTTTCGAGGAAAAGTCTTCGGAAAGTTTTATATCAGAGATTTTCCACTTGTAAGCATTCTTTAGCAGTAATACTTTGTCATTGAAATCTAGCAATTTAAGAATGACAGGCCGAGAACGTCCAGGACGTGTTCTACCTAACCTATGGGAACGTTCAACACGCGGACAATCAACGGCAAGCCTGTTGAACACGTTCACTACCTTGGATTGCAGTGTGTCACGATTCTCATCCTTTTCTTCTGGTATACCATGAATATAGATGTTGTTCCTTCGCGAATGGTTTTCAAGGTCATCAAATTTAGCCGTTATGTCACCACTGTGCGTTTTAAGCAAAAGAGTTCGGAACGAAGCTGCTCGGAATCTTGCTCAGTCAGAGCTTTGGAGCATGTGTTTTCGAGAGCAGTCACACGCAGTTCCAAGGCGCCAAAACGTGTCTTCACAGTATACTTATTCGCATATGTCTTGCGATAAATTTTTCTCGCAAGCAACTAAATCGGAAAGAACCTTCACGAGGGAAGTGTTATCACAATCAGACACTGCCAGCTCAACCGACGACTCAAGAGCGCTTAGGAAATGTTCACGAGACTTGTCAGATTTAGTTAATTTTGAAGCAGCCACTTTCTTTGGGCCTGGGTTAAGCTCAACGTCCCCGCTCAGCAGTAGGCGACTGAGGCAATCAACGACATGGGAACAGTAGCACAAAAGACCAATACCCGAATAACCATGTGGGCAACACAGCAGTAGCAAGAATCGATCATCGGACCGGACACAGCACGAGTCGTCGAGGTAACATACCTGTGCAAACAAGAAGATGCATTTAGGCAACATGCCGAGGCTGCTGCTGCTGCTACTGCTGCTGCTGCATTGCCCACTGCCGAGGTGTGCGAACGATCGGGCCTTTATACTGGTGATGCCTGACGTCACCAATGTGGTGGCGTCACTTAGCGGAGCTGTGATGATTTTCCGTCCACGGGTGTGCGCAAGATCCCAGCTGTGTCAAACCAACACACCGAGAAAGCAGTGCAATTGCTTTAGCATTCCTAAGCGGAAGGCAGCCTTGCCACAATTCATTCAATCAAGCGCCAATCGGCCTGCCGTAGTTATATGACAAGAAACACTGACCGCCAAGCCCGTTTTGCGTACCTATCACACCGAAGCGGACCATTGAGCGGGGACGCGAGGGATATTTATTTATTTATTCAGGTTACCCCTAAAGGCCCTCTAGAAGAGGGTATTACATAGGGGGGGGGGGCGCAATACAACATAGTTTGCCAATACAACATACAGAAATACATGGGGAATACAATACATGAGGCCAATACAACAAAACAGAAAAAAAAGCAGTACAGCGAGATACAGTGCAACCTGACAACCGCAACAAAGCACAAACCATGAATACGGGCAGCAATTGCATGGCGTTATACAATAGTTAAAAAACGAAAGAAAACAAAACAACAAAAGCAAAAAATATTTAGTTAGTCACCGTAGTGCGCATGAGCTCTGAAAACTTTACCGAGTCTTTCTCGGTGGCAATATGTGCAGGCAAACTGTTCCACTCAATAATAGTGCGCGGGATGAATGACTGAGCGAACCGAAGGGTGCGAGATAGCGGGCGTTTGACTTTGTTAGGATGATCACGGCGGGGAAAGATGGAACAGGCGGGTTCAAAGAAACTGTCATGTAATGATGGGTGATTGTAAAGTTTGTGAAAAAGTGATAGGCGTGCATATTTCCGACGAGTGGCCAAATCCTCTAGCTCAGCACGGTTTTTTAAGTATTTACGCTGGAATAGGTAGAATAATCGGAGTAAATGAAACGAGCAGCTCGGTTTTGCAAAGATTCAATATTTAATACGATGTAGGCTTGATGAGGATCCCAAATGGCACTGGCATATTCTATTTTAGGGCGAATTAAAGTGGTAAAAGCAAGTTTTTTTAACTGCGATGGAGCCTGTTTAAGATTTCGTTTCAGTAACCCGAGAGACCGGTTAGCAGCTGCAAGAGTGACTTCTATATGATGGTGCCAAGATAGATTCGATTGAAAGTGGAGACCAAGGTACTTGTAGGTAGATGTTAACTCAAGTGTCATATTATTCAACGAGTATGACTAGGAAAACGTGTAGCAGCGTTAGTAAAGGACATGCACTTTGTTTTAGAAACATTTAACGACATAAGCCAAGTTGAACACCAATGATTAATTTTGTTAAGGTCAGATTGCAAAGCTAAGCGGTCCGAATCAGAAGAAATGTTACGGTATATTACGCAGTCGTCCGCGAAAAGTCGAACGTGTGAAGATAAAGAATTGGGTAGATCATTAATGTAAACGAGGAAGAGTAGAGGACCAAGAACACTGCCTTGAGGTACACCAGATGTTACCGGTAAAGAGGAAGAATAAAATTCATAGCAAAGGTGAATTGAGACCTGGAGGAAAGAAAAGCTTTTATCCATGCAAGAACTATAGGGTGAATGTTAAGTTGTTCTAGCTTTAGTAGTAATCTGTGGTGAGGAACGCGGTCAAAAGCTTTAGCAAAATCTAAGAAAATGGCGTCGACCTGGCAACCAGCATCCATGGATTTATGAAGGTCGTGAACAAAACCGGCAAGTTGGGTGTCGCATGAAAATCCCTTGCGAAAACCGTGCTGAAAATTGAAAATGATATTGTGACGTTCGAGATAGTTTATTACTTGAGTGTGTATGATATGCTCCATGAGTTTGCAAATGGTACTAGTTAAGGAAATGGGCCTGTAATTTAGCGGTGAGGAACGTTCACCTGATTTGAAGAGGGGGACGACTTTAGCTGATAGCCAATCTTGGGGTAGAGTTCCGGTAGACAAAGACTGTGAAAACAGAGCGCATAAGAAGGGGGTGATACTGAATGATATAGATTTCAGGATTTTATTATTTAAGCCTATATTATCCAAGGTGGAAGAAATTTTTAGTTTCTGTAAAGGGACAGAACACCGGCCTCACTGATAACAATCTCCGGCATGACTGTGCTGCTGAAACTATGCAATATGGGAGCGGTTGAAACGTCTTCTCTGGTAAAAACTGAGGAAACGCCTGGTTTAAGACATCTGCGCATTGAGATGTGGGAGCTGAAACGCCATCGTTATTGCTTAGGACTATATCAGGATAACATTTGGGGTTAACAACGCGCCAGAATCTGCGTGGATTATTTGCAAGTATAGATGATAAATCATGGTTAAAGAAATGGCGGCGAGTAGATTTCAAAAGCGACTGATATTCTTTATCACATTTTTTGTATTTCGTCCAATAGTTAAAGGTATCCTTTTGGACGGCCTGTTTAAATAAACGTTTTTTTTTTGTTGTTCAACCGTCGGAGCTGCTGAGTAAACCAAGGAACCGTGCTTCGGGTTTTCACCGTGATGACAGGTATGAATTTATTGATGAGACCAGTAAGTTTATTTTTTAACAGCAACCAGTTTTCTTGAATGGTGCGCTGGAGGTGACCATGTATAAATTCTTCGTAAAAGGCAGACAATTCATTATTTATACCATCAAAGTTACCTCTGTTATAGCACCTAATCGATTTGTTAGTTGCTATTCTTTCGACCAGTGGGCGAATCAAGTTTCCGGTAATAATCGCATGGTCGGAAAGACCATCAAAAATATTAATGTTCGAGCAAACATCGGGCTTATTTGTTAAAATTAGGTCAAGGGTATTTGAACTTGTCGCTGAGCAGCGTGTAGGAAAATTGATGAGTTGAGTTAAAGAAAAGTCAAGGCAACTTTGCAAAAATTTGTGCGCTTCAACATCACTTGGTGGAACAGTAAGGGCACTCCAGTTAATGGCAGGAAAATTGAAATCACCGAAAATGATAAGTACAGCGTTCGGAAAACGGGTGTGAATATCGCCCAGAACACGAGAAAATTCATCCGAAAACGTGCAGCCCATATCGGGGGGACGGTAAAAAACAGCAATTATAACATGGCTACCAGCACACTTCAAGGAAACAAAGGCACATTCCAGAAAAGAACATACTGAGATGGGGGTAACAACAAGATCATTCTTGACGGCAAGGAGGACACCACCGCCCCTTCGGTGCTTTCGATCGTAACGAAAAAAGTTGAATTCAGATGCACAAACAAAGATATTGTTATCACTAACAGTGTCATTAAGCCATGTTTCGGTTAATATTACTACTGATGCTGACAACGAGTCTATCAGTGAAGAAAGAGGGACAGTTTTAGAAAGAACACTACGGATATTTGTAAACAAGAATGGAAAATGTTTGACAATCGGGCGGGGTACGAGAGGCGAAGAACACTCAATTCTTGTAGGAGAGCCACGTCATTTGCACGTGTCGTTTACGGGGGTTTTCGCCGCGTGTGCGTTTTCACGAGGATTTAATCGGACAGCGCATTCATTTACAGTGTCCCACACGTAGATGTCGTCATTCACGAACAGCTTAGTGAATACAAGGCGGCAACGGTCACCCTCCTTGGCTACAGATCTCTTGAACTGGGCAAGCTTTCGACGCTTGTCGCGAACGGGCACCGAGTAATCGCGCGAGATGCTGAAGGGCGTGTTTTTAGTTTAGGTCCTTTGTTCAAAATTGCTTCGATTTCCCTATCGTTGAAAACTTGGCTATAATGGGTCTCTTTTTGTCCCGTACAAAACGACCTAATCTGTGAGCTCGGGCAACGGAATCTACTGTTATGCCTAACTTTGACGCGCAAAAGTCCCTAACGAGACCTTCAGTTGCATCCCACGTTTCAGATGGTTCTTTATCATCAACGCCAAAGAAAAGAACATTGGAACGCCGAGATCTATTTTCCAGGTCGTCGATTTTATCTTGTAATGTAGAAAAATGATCGTGGGTTGGTAGAATTACGCTTTTATCGTTGTTCTGCATTTTAGATTCGATAGCCTGCACCCGAGTTTTGAGCTGTTCGACATCGTTTTGAATAGCAGCATGTATTAATAAAACCTTATTTACGGATTCCAGCAAGGTAGCGTTGTTGTTTTCTAGGCGCTTAATAGCATCGAACACGAAATTCAATTTTTCTTCCTGGGGCTTATTCATTGGTCCAGGGTTTTCCTCCACGTCACCGTGAAGTAACAAAAGGCGGCTGAGGAACAGCGCTGCACTCCGAGCAAATTTCAAAAACCCAGAAGGCCACGACACCACCAAAAGGCAAATATCATCGTTCCGGTAGGAACAACAGTTGTAATAACTAACCTGCGACGCCCATCTCCAAAAAGTATGCATATAGCGACGCCCATCTCCAAAAAGTATGCATATGTTCTCCATGAGGTCCGCCCCGATTTCAAATACGGACACATTATGATAGAGGTAATTTTAAACTCACTGTTTAAACAGTCAGTATTTATTCTCAACGTATAGAGTACACCCACAAACAAACAAACTACATTTCAGGGCCTCTTTCAGCGAGCGAGCAAAATTGCAAGAGACCATATGTTGATAATCACTGGAGACTTTAATGCCACGCATCCCGAATTAGGGTAACCCGGCTCTTTCCGCAAGGGCAATGCCCTGGTAGAACAAATACACACACAGATTGACGCTCTTAACCGATCGCACTTCCGCTACACGGGTAGGTAACTCAGTTACGTGTGATAGCACCCCGAACCTCACTCTGGTTAGGCACGTGGGACAACCCACGTGGACTAACCTGAGTGATAATCTGGGAAGTGGCCATTATATTATACAGAAGATTGTAAACGCTTCAACACGAAAACTGCGGCAGTTTCGCATAACAAACTCGGATCACTTTAGAGAGCTCAGGAAGCGCGACGAAGCTCACCACGAAACCCTATCAGAACTCCATGCACAAATAGAAGAGGACGTTTCCAATTCGAGCAAAAACGTTGAAACCAAACTTGAGATCAAGTGCATGGATAGCCGGCTAGCTCACCTACTCTAAGCTAAGAAACCATTACACGCAAAATGGCGAACGCAAAATCTCAATCGCAACCTTCGTAAAAAGATAGCCGAGGTTAATCGTCAAATCGAGGAACAATGCCGTAACTTAGAGCGTCCGCAATAGGACGAAGTGTGTAAATCGGTTGATGGTCAAATGAAACCTGTTGAAACACCTACTAGGTGACAAACCGTCGAAAGCTTCTCAACAATTCACGATAGACAGACTAATGCACGAACTCAAAGTCTCAGATAAGACTTACACTCAAATCACTGACGAGCTAGCTACGCGTTACCTATGTACCAAACCCAGCTCCCCATCCGATTACCCGTGTGCCCCAGATGATACAGAGGAGGATTGTTTCGCATCATCCTTCACTAGCGCCGAGGTTCGGGCTGTCATCTCTGAACTCAACTGCCGCTCAGCCCCTGGACCGGATGGCATAAAGAATAAGCTTCTCAAAACGTTTGCTGAAGATGACATAAATGTTCTCACCGAGCACATTGACAGAATGTGGGAGCCTGGCAACGTACCGCCAGAATGGCGCGATGCAGCCGTCATACTTATCCCTAAGCCGGGTAAACCGTTAGCGCTAAGTTCACTTCATCCCATCTCACTCACGTCCTGCGTGGGCAAGGTGGCCGAACACGTAATACTCAATCGAGTCACAAAATTCGTTGAGGAGCGCCAGATTCTACCAATCGACTGAATTGGATTTTGTTCGTTCCTCTCCCTGCAGGATGTTATGCTGGTGCTCAACTATAAGCTCATGGATAAGATCACCAGAGACACTAGAGCCATTCTAGCGCTCGACCTTGAGAAAGCATTTGGCCGCGTCAAGCACTCTCATATCCTCGACTCGACTCACGAAGCAGGAATAAGTACGCGTTTTTTCAACTATGTTAGCTCGTTCCTGCGCGTCAGGAGGCCTACAACCATACTCGGCTCGATGGGCTCAAAAAAATGTAACCTGGGACCGAGGGGCACACCCCAAGGGGTCATGATCTCTCCGTTCCTGTTCAACGTATCCATGCGCGCTCTGTCACAACAACTCTCACAGATCGACGGCATCAGTCACGCCTTCTACGCAGACAAGACCACCGTCTGGTGTACGAGTGGCAGTGACGGCCATATCGAGGAGTGACTGCAAAACGCGGTAAACATGATACAAATATTCTTACGGCAGGCCGGTCTGTCGCTATCAGTAGAGAAATTGGAATTACTTCTATACCACCCGAAATACAAAGCGCGCAGAGACGCATACGCGGGAATCCATGTCATGACGGCGGATGGTACACCCTTATTCACGGTGGATCAAGTTCGCATACTAGGCATAGTCATTCAGGCCAACGGCCATCATGACGTCAGTTTTTCTCTTATTTCCAGGAAGGCCGAAGCAATGGTTAAATCATTCAACGGAGTGGCTAACAGGCGTGGCGGCCTTTCTGAGAATAATCTCCGGAGATGGTTCCACGCTTTCCTCATGAGCCACATCAACTATATCGCTCCCGCCCACCTGTTGCAAAAAGGAGACATACGCGGTCTCGACGTTATCCTCCGCCGGCCCGTTAAATAGGTGTTTGGGTTATCGGGCAGCACCCGTATTGTCAAGCTCAATGAGCTAAGCATTCATAACACGTTCAACGAAATTGTAAAAGCTCAAAAAGCATCTCAAACTGTAAGCCTGGCTTCCACTGCAGCTGGGCGATAGTTGCTAGCCCACCTTCGGCTCAAATCTCCCGTATGCCGCAGACATTCTTGTCCGCGGCTGCTCCCCGAAGGCTTGCGTGCAAAATTAACAGTATCCGCGATACCCCGTAACATGCATCCCACACATAACGTTGGGAGACGTCAGGCACGGGCGCGAGCCCTACTCAGTACCGCAGCCGCTGTGGAGGATAACGTGGCCTTCGTAGACGCAGCGCAGTCCGGCTTTACGGACCACTTTGTCTCGGTGCTTACAAAACTCAAAGGCAAACACTTGTTTTTTATGACTAATAAATTCAAACGCTGATCGCGCCGAGAAGGTCTATGTGGCACTAGCTCTCGCTGCCACCGATCGCTCTACCATTTACACGGATTCGCGCGCAGCCGCACGTGCCTTCATGACGGGCTCAGTATGTCAGGAAGTTGCGCGCGTTCTCTCTGCTGCCAATTTGTGAGGCGAAAAACACATAATCTGGTTCCCGGGCCGCGTTGGCCGACAGGTACACGGAACCATCCTAATGGCAACGAATGGGCTCACTCCCGGGAGCGAGGTCTCACATTCCACGTCGGGGAGAACCGCTCGAAGAGTGAGGACGTCACTTGTTTCTTCAGAGACCCGTTGCTAACTTTTAGTGAAACTTGCAAACACTACCACTTTGAGTGGTGGAAATACCCACTCCCGCATCTACACTTAACAAAACCTCAGTCCATAACTCTACGACTCTTACAGACGGAGGCATATGCATCGCCTCTAACTTGGTCTATATATATAGATGGCATAGATCCGGGATGCCCGCGCTGTGGCCATCCCAAATGTACTCTTCATCACGTGCTATGGCAATGCCCTGCGTTGCGCGAGAGCGGCAAGTCTCCCTCTTTGAAGTGGACTGGACTTGTCTCCTCACAAGCCACGACAAAGGAGACCAGCTTAGGGCCATCTAGAGGGCCCACGACATAGCCGTGGAGTTTAACCTCCCCATACCGTCATGGGAGTGGCCCACCGGTGTCGCCCCCTAAGGGGAATCGAGCGCCGCCTCCGGATATTAGTAAAGTTCTTTGCCTGCCTGCCCAGTCACTGTCGTCCCTGTGCTTTGCGCGTTGATGCTCCACCAGAATGCATCATCCCTCTAAAAAATCTTTCTGACGTACGTCTTATGCCAGGCCACCTAAATTCTAAAGAAAAGCATGTCAGGATTGATTTTATACAGGTGGAGACTCGCATGCTGGATTCCGTGCCGACCGATTGTGCCCTCGCGATCTCCGACGTCAGCGTGGCTCTGGCCGACTGGGCTCACCTTACGTCATCTCCTGACACCAACGACTTTCGACGACAGTGTAGCTCTAACCAACTGGACTTGCTCTACGCCATCTACTAACGCTGACAAGAGCTCTCGCAAGTGGTGCCCCGTCCTCGGACTCCTGTGACCGTGTTTCCATCTTTCTTATCTCTCCTATCCCCTCGATTTGTCGTCGCTCTCTCTGGCTTACCACATCACGCCTCTTTCTCTTTTCTACACTTTTATCCTTGCCCTTTTAATCCCTCCTCACCCCCTTCCTTTGTGAGCTACCTTTGAGGTGTCGCTCGCTGAAGGAGACAGTTGCGGGGCTGACTTTTCTCTTCCTTTCTCTCTCAGAACCACTTAGTATACAGGTGGATGCGCTTCTTTTGTGAGCAATCACGTAACTTCGATCGCAGGCTAAGGCTACTTTCTTCTTAAAGTACAAAAGACAGATGAACTGTTTTCTTGTTACTGTCTGCTATTTTTCATAATCTAACACTGCCAATCACGGTGATTTGGATTTCATCTGTTTAAAAAGAAGCCTACAGCAAATTTCGAGTTGTTCTATAGTGCGTGATCATTGAAATATTATTGAACTAAGTGCCCCTATGAATACAGACAAAAGTGGATCAAAAATTTAAGAACCTTTTCTTATTGAGGAAATGGCGGACAAACAATGCTTGACGTGGTTGTGCTTCAACTACTGATGGTATTTTTTCGTTTTTCTCTGTCTGCCTTTATGTTGCTATAAGGCTGCTGTTGAGTGGAATCGGCCACCGACTTTCATGTTGGCCGGAACATCCATCCGCTGATTGAATGACTCAATGAATAGACTATTTTAGGGAATGAAAGACAGCTTAGGAGCACAATTTCAAACAGCAAGAAGCAGCGTCATCAAAAATCAGACCTCCAGACATACAGTATCTACGCATTTTAATTCGATGACAACAGTTGTGGGATTCACGCCGAGAGCGTGGTTGGCGGAACTCGTGCTGCGCAGCAGCGATGTGCGTAGCACAGACATGGACCTCAATACGTTCTGCCAAGATGGTGGCCAGACGCTCAGTGATAGACTGGCGTGCCCACGCGTGGTGTGCTTCAGCCTGAGCATAGGTTACTGGGTCGTGTGGTGACTCATGAGTTCCATGGTTTTTTTATGTTTCTATTAACAATATTCCTGGAGTTTTTGTAGGGGCTGCTGCGAATCTTCGAGGCTGACGGCCCTAACCCTTTACACATTATTTGCAAATTTACGAGGGTTTCACTAATTATGAGACATGTCACGTGATTTAAATGCTGTTTTTTTCGTTTTTTCTGCCATCCAGGTGGATTCATTGACAAACCACTTGAATATCCAGTAAGTATTCTTTTATGTGTTTTCGAACCATTAGAAAACCTCAATTGTGTTTCACAACAATAGTGAAACTTTAGTAAGTTCGAGACACGCAAAAAAGTTTTCTTGAAAAGTCACAATACCAACCTGTGTTGTAGGCGCACGTTCTACAGGATAGCTCACTGAGCTGCTTCGGTTTCGAAAAAATCACAGGTTTGCCGCAAAGGTGAAGTATTAAACGCATAGCAACAAATTAAAAGGTCATGCGCAGAATGGCAAACAAATCGAAATGTGCCTCGCGTTTCGCACGCACAAATCACGCACGAAACAAACTCACCTTACAGCTGAACGCGACTAAGCGTCTCAGTTGTTACTTCGCTGTGTAGGAAAAGCGCGCCCTTTTCACAAATGGAAACTTCGCCACAATTACAGTGACCATTGTGCACCCGGTAACTACAACGGAATCGTTCCGGTGAAAGCCTAAGGCCAGCCAAACTACGATTGTCCCCACCACGAGATAAGCGTGCGCGTTAGCGTCTCCCCTGCTCCCTCTTTGCGGGGTAATGTAGGCGTCAGCGCGCACCGGCGTCTCGTGACAACGTGGTGACGAGCGCTCATTGTGCCATCTTGCTGGTAATGATGAAAGCACGATAGTTTCCCCTGAGATACCCGTCACCAGTGGTAAGTCGTAGATGCAGATATAGATAGCTTGAAGTGTGAACGTTAGAGGTGTTCTCTTGTGGCTCAGAGGTTAGCGCCTCGCACAAGCAATTCAGGGGTCCCACGTTCGAATCCGCGCGTGAAATTCTTTTCCTAAATTAGTTTCTTTCTTGAATTTTCATCTAAATAGATACGTATACATATACGGTGAGTAACAGTGACGCCAGAATTGACGCTGGCGGCAATACTACCGAGAGTGTGTATATATTTGCTATCACAATAAAATGAAAATGAAGCGACAACGTGCTTTCCGCAATGTAGAAGGGTAGCGGCTTTTTAGGGCGAGATTAGGGAAGTAAATGTTTCTGCCTTTTACCATGAACATTTTTCAGCTATTGTAAAGGTCGGAAATGTGCAAGGCCACAGCCTTGCACTCGAAACAAACACGGAACTGATTCAACTGAATGAAACTATACGGCACACTTCGCTCCCCCGGGTGATGGGTCAGGTGGCCACCCTCCTCGTTTGCCCCTTCATGCGCAGGCCACGGAGCCCCGTAAACTGAACGCCGACAGATGTTGATTGTCTGAGTCTTTATCTCCATGAATATGGTGTCGTCCAAACGCCCCTTCAAGCCCAGAGCCTTCGCGTACAATATGGCTAGTCCCGCAAACGAACGTGAGCACACTTTCTGGAACTTGAAACTACAACACTTGCAACACACTGCAAAAAAAAAAAAACTGTGGAGACCGCAGCGGAGGCGCAGTCACCGCCGGCTACCATCACGCCGACGGTGAGCGGCGATGCCAGAGTACACAGCGTATAGGAAAGGCACCGACCACCAGACATGTGATATGTACGACGTATACGTCGATGTCTTCAACACGAAAGCCAGTCTAAAGGCACTTCATAAAAATAAAGGGATACTTGAACAAGTTTTGGCTGTCGTTTGCTACCTATACATTCCAGAAAGGGTCAGAAAGATAACCGGAGCGAGTACCCGCACTTTGACCCTTTTTTGACAGTTTTAGAGGCGCCTAATAGAACTTCAGTTGGCTAGACCAGAACGGTTCCAATAACTATGCGTAAAATACTACAGAACGAAAAAAATCCAGCACGTCACTTACAACTAAGTGCCACCACTTCTGTGTTTCACTTCAGCGTTGTCGCATTCAGCGTTGTTTCACTTCATCGTTGTCGCCAGCGTTGTCACATTCTCCAAGCCAAAACTATTCTCGGTAATCAAAAACTGTTCATCAAAGAAAGATAGAAAGAAGCGTTTTATTAGAGAGATAGGGCACAAGAATGCGAATATTTTTAGTTTTAGCTGTTTGCTCTGAAAAGCTTCACTCCTGTCTCTACCTCTCCTCCAACAACGTGAGGCCTGCGCTTAAGGCGCAGTACAATTGCAGCGAAAGCTAGAAAAACCGCCTTTCAGAGCCTTTTCAAATCACTAATTGAGTATCTACTGCAAGTACACTTGTTTGATACACAACAAGGGTATTTAGAATTAGCTTTTGGGTAGTCGGCTAGCATTTGCTGGGCTATTTTTGTTATTCTTTTTGAGAAAATTGGTATGCGCTGAACGCTTGCAAGAAATTCCTGCCAATTGTTCATGCAATGACTGACGACGATGAGGAATTATGGCTGAAATGTGTATGCGCCACAGTTAATAAGGGAACAAGAATAAGGTTTAGTAATGGGCATTGAATGGCCCACTCCTTACGCTATCCCCAAATGTGCGACAACTTGTCGTTCTTTCGCTGTTTTAACATGCTTTAAAGTCGCAATAATGCGATATCTTTCCCGAAATCAACCATGCCTTACCCTGCCTGAGGTCGTGCATACTGAGCCTAGGACTTTCGGAATGCCTTCCGGAATATCAAAAAACCTGCAGATGTAAGCTAGATTAGACAGTTTTAAATGTCCCATGTTTGGATGGTGACTAGCAGGACAGCACTAGCAAAAGCGAAGCTTGTAACGTGTAGTGAACTCTTTGTTCGAGGTAGTAAGTGTGTTGGGATAGACCCGGAGCCCACTGAATTTAAAATGAACTTGTTATTGCTCCCTGAACGTTCAGAACATATCTATGTGCATGAAACCCTGCAGTCATTCAGAAATATCAATTCAATTACAGCGGAAACTTGGAAAGTGTCAGAGATAAAACGGATGCGTACCCTCAATCGAATTATCGTATTGACACTCGTAGACGTAGTCCCTGTGTGCGACATCTCACATCTACTCTTGGTCTCCGGTCTACAAAGCCTCGTGCTCAATCCCGGCAGACCACCATTATGCCTGCACTGCAAATAAGTAGAAAACATTCGTCGCCACTGCCACACACCGCGCTGCGAGAATCGCCGATGGTTTGGACGTACGGCTGATGAATGTGTGGTGACGTACGCCAACAAACGGCGCCATCGCATACGGCCACCTGATGATGCTTTGCAAGAACACATTATGAATGCTACGGAAATCCTTGAAGCAACTAGTGACCTTCAACGCACAATTCTTGTTGAACCTTGTGCTGCCGATAAAGACGACTCTAATGGCTGTGCTGTAGCGGAGGCATCCGCGGCGAGCATCGAAAGAAGATAGAGCGAAGAACGGTGGCGAAAAGCAGGTGGTCTGCGCTTCTGGGCCAGAAGACGCTCGTAAGAAAAGCCTTGGAAGCAGTGTTGACAATAAAGCAGTAGATAAGGAGTTGACTGCTAAGGATGTGCGAGGATGCACCGGCATGTTCATAAAAAACGCGGAGTATCACGAAACTCCGCGACAAGCGAGGAAAGTTACTCGACTGGCTGTCCTCGTCAGTCACATCGTCGCAAGTCATCACAGCCTGCAGGAAATTGCAGATGCTTAAGACCAAGGAAGCCAGGTAATGTTGACGGGGAGCATTCAAAGCCCCTTCTTCACCAGACCGGCGAATGCAACTTTGAAAAGAATTCAGACACCACGGCACTGGAGAGTCACTTTTGCAATGGTCAACGTATGTGGACTACAATCTAAGCACAAGCAGGTGCAGCTCCACCGGTTGCTCTACAGCCGACATCTCGATTTCATCGCCGTTCAAGAAACGACGATCGAGAGTAAGTGGATAGAGAGAGGGCCATGCGGCCTTGTCTTTCTGTATTTGATGTATTTGTGTCGCAAGCTGTGGGTCTTTCCGCGGACTGCCTTTTGTTTCTCAGGAAGTGGTTACCGTATTTTTCTATAGCATATAGTGTGACTAGGAAGGGCGGCTGATACAATGTGATTTTGTGTTGTATGGTTTACCATGGAGTTAAACAACGTTTATGACTTAAGAGATGCACAACTGCGCACTAGTTTCTTTGAAAATTTGGCTACTTTGTTAGAACCTGACCGTAACACTGTGCTCATGGGCGATTTAAAGTGCGTCTGCAATCCATCTGATAGTACCGGGCTTAGTCGCAATGACAGGCGTGCTGATATGCTCTCGCCTATAGTTGAAAATGTGGGACTAGTGGACATAAGATCTCTCAATAACCTGCCCTCGTATACGCATGTAAAAGGAAGTACACATACGCGCCTTGGTCTTATTTACGTTTCAGCACCACTTATTTCCCGCGATGTGTCATGCAAAATAGAGCCCATTTCCTTTCAGATCAATGCCTTGTTGTGGGGCAGATAGGTAGCAACAGTCGATCTAACTGCAGACCACAATGGGCACTTTAGAAACTTAACTCTTCAATTGTGAGTGACAACGAGTTCAATGCACGCGCAAGCGTAGCACTAAGGAAGTGTCTGTCATCTGACATGCCTTTCTTCGTCTCTCAGAATTATTCAAACAAGAAGTTCGGGCAATAGCTTTAGAATTTAGATCTGGGAGGGGCTTTTAGAGAAAATTAGAACAAAGCAGCTAAAGCAAAATTTTCAAAACCTATACGAATTTGACGTTAAGGCCTCTGGTGACTATAAAGCCTAAATGGCTCACGCTAAAAACGCCCTCCAGAGGTATGACGCTTTACGTTACAGAGGTGCGAGTGTTCGATACCGCAATACTAATATTTTTCATTCGGAGGAGCCCACACGTCAAGCCCTAATTGATGATTATCACAACGCTGAAATAAAGTTTATAGCGGAACTTCTCTCGGCAGGATTATTTTTCAAAAATTCCAGTGAAATTATGTCAGGATTTGCAACTAATTACAAATAATTGTCCGGCGCCTATTTAAAAACAAAAGAGAGATCTGGTGACGCAGTTTCGGTCGTTTTTTGCTCCTCTAACTATGGAGGAACGTGAATTGATTAGTGGGTCATTCACTACACAAGAAATGTAACTTGCCATTGAACAGTTAACGTTGTCGAAAATCCCAGGACCTGATGGAATATCCGGCGAGTTTTACAAGCATTTAAATTTATGCTGTGTGCTATACTGATCAACATCTTTACGCTGAGTTTGAATCTGGACACGCTTCTTCACTCTTTTACTAAGAGCCACAATTTTCTAATACAAAAATGCTCAGATAGAGAAAAACTTCGTCACGTATGGCTACGACCAATTGCATTGGGCAACGTTGACAACAAAATTTCTACAAAAGTACTCTCAAACATATTTCAATTTGCAATGTCAATACTTATTGGTGCCCATCAGACGTGCTGTTTAAAATGTTGCTCAATAAAGACTAATATACACGTTGCTCGCACAGTATTGTTGACATTTATATGAAGAACTGGCGATGCTACAAGTAGACTAAGCGAAAGCCTTCGATCGAGTTCGCAATTCTTTTCTGTTTTCTCTTCTCGAACATGCGACTATTGGCTCCAATATATTAAAGGTGTGAAACTATGCTACAATGAATGTTTAACCCATTTATTTGTTAATGGCTATCTTTCAGAACCTGTGTTTCTTAACCCGTATTGTGAAACATGGCTGTTCATTGCCAATAGTGCTTTTTGCTCTTTACTTGGAGCCACTGTGCTTAAGTGTTATTAGATCTAGTAACGTACGTATTTTCAGTCCTTATGGGAATCAGGTAAAGGTATTGGCGTATGCAAATGAACTAGCGTTCTAGCGTTGCACAGATCACACAACACAGAACTAGCGTTGCACAGATCATCCTAGTGTAAAAATGGTGGTGTCAACAATTGGTGAATTCTGAAAAGCTTCAGCGGCACGAATGAACTTTTCTAAAAGCTTGGGACTGTGGTTTGGCCCATGGACATATGAAGCAACCAATTTTCAGTATATAGAATGGACTTGTGTTTCGCCAAAATACTTAGGGGGACCATGATGATGATATATGGTGTTTTTGGCACAAGGGCCATTTGATGGCCAAAGAGCGCCAGTTCATGGGACAAGGAATGTGGACAATGATTATGATTAGCGGCTGTAAAGGGCCATAAAATTCCTCGCAGTAAGGCAGGTAAAATCATACAAGTAATAAAATCATGACTATGCCGTGAAAGGTGCGCGTGTTGTGAATGGGTGACAACAGTTGGTGATAATGAAAAACAATGGTGGACATGTTTGGCATTAGCACAAGTACCTCACTCGTTCATATCCTTGCGTCCAAGGGCCGTGAGGCAAGTGCTTTCCTGTGTAGCCACCACAGCAAAAACCTCTCTGCAGAGGTTGTGCTACGGAACGCCCGGGTAAATGATATGAAAATTATGAGTTTCTTTTAAAAACGCTAACAATGATTTATGAGTAAAAAGCGGTTCCCTACCAACGAACTTTGCAGGGTGTAATGGTATATGTTGTCGGTAGGGTAATGGAAAGTGTTGTCTTCTTAGAGTGTCTAGCTGTTTACATTGGATTAAAACGTGAAGAACTGTTAATGCCTCACCACATTTATCACACAATGGTTGATCACCACCGGACAAAACATGTGTGTGTGTCGTGTATGTGTGTCCTATCCTGAGTCTTGTTAGTGTTACCTCTGTTAGACGTGATTTTGATACTGGTGACCAGCAGCCAACGTGTGGCTTGATAACGTGTAGTTTGTTTTGTGTGTGTTTATCCCACTGGTCTGCCAGTAGTCCCTGAGATTTCGTTTGAGAGACTGCTTAAGATCAAAGACCGAGATTGATATGGGTGTAGGGGCAGTGCTTTTGTGGACGGATGCAGCGAGCTGATCCGATCTCACGTTTCCTTGGATCTCACGGTGCCCTGCCACCCAGCACACTAAACATGTTGGTTGAGTGTGTAGAGTGTGCAAAAATTGGAGTAAAGTGAGACAAGGACAGGGTTTTTTTTATTTTTTTAAGACTGTGCAGAGCCGTTACCGCACTGAGAGTCTGTATAAGTTACTGCTTTTTGTATTTGTAATTGTTTGATGTGTTTAGCTGCCACAAGTATCGCGTAAGCTTCCGCTGTGAAGATACTTGTGCCTGAATGTAGAGGGCCAGCATCCGAAAAGGAAGGGCCAACAGCAGCGTAGGACACAGAGGAGTTGGACTTGGAGGCATCTGTAAAGAACTCAGGACGTGTGTATTTGTGTTGAAGTTCCAGGAAGTATGTTCGGATATGGGCAATAGGCGCATGTTTTGTAACTTCTAGAAAAGACACATCGCAGTCTATAGTCTGCCATTGCCACGGTGGCGGATATGCTACAGGAGCCATTAAACTGTGTTCAAGTGAGACTCCAGTTTCCTCAGCTAGACTCTTCAGGTGAACTAAGAAGGGCTGCCTCATCGAAGGCCTGTTTTGAAACAGAGTTGAGCTCGACAAATCATTAATTGTAGAGTATGAGGAGTGCTTCTTGTCTGCTTTCACCTTAAGTAAATAAACAAAGGACATGTAAGTTCTCTGCAGATGAAGCTACCACTCATTTGACTCAACATAAAGGCTTTCTATGGGGCTGGTGCGAAAAGCACCCGTAGAAAGGCGGACGCCAAAATGGTGCACGGGGTCCAGCATCTTCAAGGCACTTTGAGTAGCAGACTGATAGACAACGGCCCCATAATCTAAGCGGGTGCGAATGAGGCTTCTATACAGGTTCATGAGGCATTACTTGTCACTACCCCACGTAGTACGTGACAACACTTTTATAACACTCATGACTTTTAAACATTTTGTTTTTAAATACTTGATGTGTGGTACGAATTTCAACTTGTTGTCCAAGATTAAGCCTAAGAATTTATGCTCCGCATTGACAGACAGACGTTGACCGTTCAGTTCAATGTCAGGTTCTGAGTGCACGCCTCTCTTTCGGGAGAACAAGACACTCGTGCTTTTTTCTGGGTTCAGCCGGAATCCGTTTTCCTTTGCCCATTTGGAGAGCTTGTTTAAACCTAAGTGAACCTGCCGCTCACACATTGCTACGTTGCATGACTTAAAGCCAAGCTGGACGTCATCGACGTATGTGGAATAGAACATGTTGCGGGGGATGGACAGGTGCAAGGAATTCATTTTAATAATGAAAAGTGTACAACTAAGTACACCACCTTGAGGTACTCCCGTTCCTTGCAGAAATGTTTGGGAGAGAATACTGCTCACACGGACGCGGAATTTCCGATTGGACAAGTAACTCTCGATTATTGAAAGCATTCTACTGCGCACACCCAGGTGAGACAAGTCTACCGCGCACACCCAGGTGAGACAATATGCCAAAACGCCATGTTGTGTCGTAGGCCTTCTCGATATCGACAAACACTGAGAGGAAGTATTGTTTGTGGACGAAAGCGTCTCGGATCTGTGCCTCGATACGCACCAGATGGTCGGTGGTGGATCTACCCTCTCGAAACCCAAGCTGAAATTGGTCGAGCAGATTGTGTATTTCAAGGAAATGTACAAGTCGGTGGTTTATCAATTTTTCAAAAAGTTTACAAAGGCAGGTGGTTAGTGCAATACGCCTATAACTTGAAACTAAGGAAAGGTCCTTGCCTTGTTTCAAAATAGGGATAACAATAGCCTCTTTTCAGGAAGCAGGGATGGTGCCTGAAAGCCAGATAGCATTGTATAGAGAGAGTAAAGTTTTTCGCGTTTTGAGCGGCAGGTTTTTCAACAATTGATATGGGACACGGTCGTAGCCTGGAGCGGAATTACTTCAAGAGTTTAGTGATGTTTGTTGCTCAGCTAAGTTGAAAGGTTGGTTGTATGCCTCGTAATTTGTGTACTTGAATTTTAGTTTCTGCATTTCTATCTTTGCTTTGTATCTTTGGAAAGCTTCAGTGTAGTGTGACGAGCTAGACACCTGCTCGTAGTGTGCACCGAGGAAGTTCGCTTGATCTTCCAGGCTGTCACCCTGTGTGTTTACGAGTGGGAGTGAGTGTACTTGTCTTCCTGCTACCCTACGAACCATGTTCCAGACTTTAGCCTCTTGTGTATATGAATTTATCCCTGATAAAACTTAAGCCAGCTTTCTTTTCTGGCCTGCCGACGCGTTCTCCTGCTTTGAGATTTTATTTTTTTTAAGCTCTCGAGATTTTCCGCTGTCGGCGAGTTCCGCAGCAACCTCCATGCCCTGTTCTGTTCCTTTCGCGCATTCTGACACTCAGTGTTCCACCACGGAACGTGTCGTTTGCCGGGCAGTCCAGATGTTTGTGGAATGCACTTGGTTGCTGCGTCAGTAAGAAAAGCCGTGAAGTACTGCACAGCTTCATCTATGCCTAATCCGCATATATCAGTCCAATTTAGGTGAGTAAGCTTTAGAAATTGTTCCCAGTCGGCTTTGTTAACAGCCATTTGGGAACATGTGGAGGACATTCATTTATTATTGGTGTACTCAAAACTAAAGAGAAATGGTCACTTCCGTATGGATTATTTATGACTTTCCACTGAAGTAATGGTACAAGTGAAGGGGATGCGATACTGAGGTCTATGGAAGAGTAAGTTTTGGTGGCGAGGTTATAGTAAGTTGCCTTTTTCCTATTCAACAGACAAGTACCCGATGAAATGAGGAATTGTTCAATGAGACGACCTCGTGCATCACAGCGAGAGTCACCCCATAGACCATTATGTGCGTTCAGGTCCCCAAGGACCAGATAAGGTTCAGGTAGTTCGTCTATTAAAGACTGGAGTTGAAGTTTTTAAAGACGGTGGTGCGGAGGTATGTACAAAGAGCAGACTGTGACAAGTTTGTTTAGAATACCTGCTCGGACAGCCACTGCCTCGAGGGAAGTTTGAAGGGGTAATTGTGTACATGCTATACCTTGACTAACTATAACCGCTACACCACCGGATGGTGGCATGGCATCACCTCTATCCTTTCGGAAGATTACGAAGTTACGTAAAAAGTTTGTGTTTGCTCGTTTTAAGTGTGTCTCTTGTACACACAGCACTCTTGAATTGTGTTCATGGAGGAGTTCTTGTAAGTCATCGAGGTTTCACTGTAATATTTCGGATGTTCCACTGTAATATTTCTGTCTGCCTATTTAAACAAAAGAGATGCTGCTGTGTGTACAAAGAGTATCCTGTGTTGGAGTGAGCTCGTTATTTCAGGTGGCAGGCCGGTCGTCCGGCCCCGTTATTGGTTTTTTGTTTTTCTTGGCGCGCTCCACGGCGGCGCGCCGCTCTTTCGGTACCAAGGGTCCCGTTGTATCCATTGCCTCCTCAGAGGCACTGGATGCCCGCACATGCGAGGTGGTGGTTTGATTTTAGGCCTCGCCTGGTGAGGTGAGGCCTTGAGACCAGATGACCTTGGAGTCTCCGGCCTCGATTTGCTTGGAGGCGGAGTAGACTGAACTACTGCCGCCTTGGGGGCAGGCGCCACAGCCGATGGCTCGCTCTGCGCTGGCCTAAGGGGTGCGAGGGCTGGTGCGGCGTTGCCCCCTGACGCGTCGCATCAGCATAAGTTGTGCCGTAAAATGGCGACACTCTTCGTCTTGCTTCTTTGAATGTGATGTTTTCTTTGACTTTAAGAGTGATTATTTCTTTTTCTTTTTTTCCAGTTAAGACACGAACGCGAATACACGCCGTGTTCCCCGTCACAATTCACGCAGTGAGGTGTAGTAACACAGTTATCAGATGGGTGGCCATGGCTACCGCATCTTGCACAAGTTTCCTGACCCCGGCAGTTCTGCGAGCCATGACCAAATTATTGATATTTATAATACCGCCTTGGATTGGGAATGTAGGGATGGACAGAGAGTTTGATGTAGCCTGTGTCTATAGATGAAGGCAGTGTGCTAGATGCGAAAGTGAGTAATAAATGTTTGGTAGGTATTTATTTGTTGTCGCGTCTGATGACGATTCGTTTCACATCCTTGACATTTTGCTCTTTCCACCCTTCAAGCAGTTCCTGTTCAGACATTTCAAGAAGGTCTGCTTCTGAAGCAGCTCCGCGTGTCGTGTTCATTGATTTGTGAGGTGCAACGGATACTGGGATATCACCAAATGCTACGATACTACTAAGTTTTTCATAGTGATGTTTTTCAGGCAGCTCAAGGAGAAGGTCTCCGCTAGCCATCTTTGTAACCTTGTACCCTGGGCCAAACACATCAGTCAGAGATTTTTCAACAAGAAATGGAGATATGGCTCTGGCTTGTTTTGTTGAATTTTCGCTGTGCACAACATGGAATTTTGGAAAGCATTGTCTGGGTTGGTTGAAAATTGATATGTCATCGGTGCGTCCCCTCTTAGGCGGAAGATGATCTAGGAGACGGGGAAATGCAGGTGTTCCCATAGTAGTGTACTTTTTTTCGGCAACAATGGCGATCACAAACCATGGAGTCCAACCAGGGGACAGGGAAGCACTTAATAGCATAGGGCTGCAGACGCCAGCGGTACATTGCCACTATAACCAAATATAACTACTCAAGGTTGAGTAACTACACAAGGTTAACCCTTGCCACCAGGAAAATCAGAAGTAAACAAAAGAGAGAAGTAGACAGGACCGAATAAAAGTGAGAGATAAAGACGAAGTTGTGAGAGAGAGAGATAGGAAAAGGTGACTGCCGATTTCCCCTGGGTGGGTCAGCCCAGGGGTGCCATCTACGTGAAGCCGGGGCCAAAGGGGTGTGTTGCCTTAGCCGGGGGGCCTTAAAGGTACAATCACCCAGCGTCGGCTCAACCCCCAGGATCCCCTTTTCCCCGAAAACGGCAAAGCCACGCCCGGCTAAGCGCGGGAGGGAGCCAGAACTCCCCCGTTAACTCGGGTCCGTGGTGTCGCTACACACCAAACGCCTACTTGCGCAGGCGCCCCTGCGGGGACTTAGGGGGACCATTAGATGCACATCGAATAAGTGTACATTATTGGAAAGAGCGTGTACCCACCCTCAAGTGCTCTATGCCCAGACCCTGTGCCCAGACCCACCCTATGCCCAGAAGTTTATTCCTCATAATCTCTCTATTTTTGGAAAAGCTTAGGGATGCAACCTGTTTTTGGCAACTTTCTCCGTATATTTGCTACCTTTATTTGGTTATCAACCTATGAATTGGTGAGGCGAGATAATGTTTTAGACCTGTCTGCGCAGTCAGTCTTGGGTTGGTACACCTCTTTATTAGACAACTGATGTGGCGCTTTTCCTACTTTCGTGACTGTGCTCACCCGCTGCTTCGAACATTTTTGCAAATGAATTTCGCCGTTGTTTTATCAATTTAGTGGTATCTACTAGTTTTGCATCCGCTCCCTATCTGCAAAGGTTCATGCGTGAAGAATACGAAACATTGCGTTCCTGACAGCCAGATTATTTTATAAGTACTTGTTCTCTAGCTCAAGAAAAGACCTATAATATGCTCGGTTGGATGTGCTCTTTCCAGCCCCACTTTACCGCTCTCTATATTGTCACGTGCTACAAAAGGTCTTTAACTCGGAAGAAGTGAGCCGGCGTGGAGACGTACCGATAACTGGCAAGAGCGCTGCTTCATTATCAACAACTAACGAGAGCGCGCGCTGCCCTAAAGCATCTTCTTCCATTCTTGTGGGCAGCCATGGCTTTAGCTTACCGTAGCCAGCGTCCAAGTGGCATTATTCCTCTTCTGAAAAAAATGGGCATCACTCTGATGCTCGGACAGTACAAAGGCAAAGTCGGGGCGACCCAACAGAAAATACACGCATACCAAAAAAAAAACCAATAAGGTTCATGCGCCGTCCCAATACAGCGTGTAATACGGCTTCAGTCACACTACGTGCACGATCTCCGAGGAGTGCCTTCACCGCCCTGGCGAGAAGGTGTCATCATGACTACTTTGTAGTTCACACCGCTCACGCGTAAACACACTTCATGCGGTCCGAAGTAGCAACTGAGCAGTTTTTCTGACAATCCCTAGCGTCGGACTGGAGTCTACACCTAAACTTGATCGCCTGGATGGTATTCAACTTGTCGATGGCGAGCGTTGTACTGGCATGCGTCTGTACTCTGATGGTGCGTAATGTGTAGGCGTGCTAACTGGCGTTCTTCTTCAGCGTATTGGGAAGCTGCGTAGCGTCAGGAGTGATCAAAGCGTCGCAATTGTGGAAGCATCGCATCCAGCATGGTCTGGATCTCACTTCCAAAGACAAAACAGAAAGGCGTGAATCGCGTAGTTTCCTGGACGGCAACATTCTACGCGGATGTGACATACAGTAGCACCTGGTCCCAGGTTCTATACTGGACATCTACATACATAGATAACATGCCAGCGATGGTCTTGTTGAGTCGCTTTGTCAAGCCGTTGCTCTGTGGGTGATATGCCGTGGTCTTGCGATGGCTGGTGTATCTGAGCTTGAATACCTCATGAGTTAGCTGGGCCGTGAATGCTGTTCCTCTGCCTGTGATGAAGCACGACGGGGCGCCATGTAGAAGTACGATCTGGTCCATAAAGTTTTGGGCGACGTCGGAAGCCGTAGCACGTTGTAGCGCTTTTGTCTTGGCGTGCTTCGTCAAACAATCAGTGGCTTCTACGATCAACTTGTTGCCGGCAGGTGATTGCAGAAAGGACCCCAGTAAATCCATTCCTATTTGATGGAATGGCGCTCTAGGTGGTTCTTTTGGTTGAAGAAGCCCGCGGGCTTCAGTGGCCGAGATTTGCGTCGTTGACTTTCCCAGCAGTTTTTCACGTATCACTTAACGGATGCGGAAAGCTTAGGCCAGTAGTACGCTTGTCGAACTCGAGCGAGAGTTTGAGAGGAACCGATGTGGCCAGATGTGGGCTCATCGTGGCAGGCGAGAACAATGTAGTCACGCATATCGGTTGACACAACTAGACGATAGGTTCTCTTATTGCCGTTAGAGTTTTTCTTAAACAGAACCCCATCTCGCAGACAGAACGGCGGCAGACTTCACAAAATACGTCGAGGTATGGACGAGTTGCGTCCTTCAAGGTTTTCGATAACTGCGCGAATTTCATTGTCCGCGCACTGTCGTGTAGTCAGCTCAGTTGTACTAAGGACCTCAAGGAAACCACCGTCATTCTCGGTGTCGTGGCCACAAACTTCGTCACGTGCACGGGACAATGCATCAGCATCTTCGTGCTTGTCCCCCGATTTGTAAGCGATCGTGAAATCGTATTCCTGCAGACGAAGACTCCATCGTACATGTCGCCCACAGGGATCCCGTACGTTGGCTAACCAGCACAACAAATGATGGTTGGTTACTACCTTGAATTGGCGTCCGTAAAGGTAAGGCCTAAATTTCATCGTGGTCCATGCAACAGCGAGGCATTCTTTCTCTGACGTGCAGTATTTCACCTCGGCGCGGGAAAGAGTGCGGCTAGCGTACGCTATCACTCGCTCTGTGCGCTCTTGTTGTTGGAAGATGATAGCACCAAGACCCACATTGCTGGTGTCAGTAGGAATTTAAGTATCAGCGTCATGGTCAAAGAGAGCGCGGACTGATGGTGTCTCCAAACAGCCCCGTAGTTCAGAGAAAGCTTCATCCTGTTCTTCCTCCCAGACAAATGAAACATCTTTACGAGTGAGTCGAGTGAGCGGTTCAGCAATCTTAAAAGAAATGGCTATAAAGCGGCGATAGTACGCGCAGAGCCCTAGAAAGCGACGTACTGCCTTTTTATCATGTGGAACAGAAAACGAGGCCACGGCGGTGCTTTTGTCAGGGTCTGGTCGAATACCATCCACAATGGCAACATGGCCGAGAAACTTAAGTTTCTTGTAACCGAAGTGCCATTTTGCTGGCTGCAGTGTCAGGTTAGCAGAACGGAGCACTTCCAGCCCATTCTGCAGACGCTTAAGGTGCTTCTCAAAGGTCGCAGAAAGCACGACAACATCATCCAGATAAACTGGGCACGTGTGCCACTTCAGACTGGTAAGAACAGTGTCCATCGTTCTCTGGAATGTTACAGGTGCAGAACAGAGGCCGAAGAGAAGCACTTCGAATTCATATAGGCCATCCGGTGTAATGAAGGCGTTTTTTTCACGGTTTCGTTCATCAATTTCAATCTGCCAGTATCCACTTTTCAGGTATATCGATGAAAAATACTTGGTTCGCCGCAGTGTGTCGAGGGAATCGTCGATGCGTGGCAGTGGTTAAACGCTTTTTAGTCACGCTGTGAATTTTCCTGTAGTCAACACAGAAGCGCAGTGATCCATCTTTTTTTTTCTTGACGAGCACGACCAGAGATGACCAGGCACTCTTCGAAAGTTGGATAACGTCATCTTGCAATATCTCTTCAAATTGAGCATTTATCACGGCACGTTCCTTTCACGAAACGCGGTAAGGTTGTTGTTTTATGGGCGAGGCGACGGTATACGTCATTATTCGGCGTTTGGTGATTGGTGTCTGACGAGCCTTCGAGGTGGACGCAAAGCACCCTTTAAATTGATATAGCAGTTCACATAGCTCGGTCTGCTGTTGTCCGAAGAGGGTCGTGTTGATACCAACTTTTGCTAGTAGTGAAGTCACGTCGCTAGGTGTCGGTCAAAGGCCAAGATCGGCTTATATAGATGCGAAGAATTCAGAAACGTCTGCCATAGGGTAGGCGAAAGTGATGGTGGTGTTACAAAACAGGTCCTGGTACTCGCTACTGAAATTAGTCACAAGTAAGCCACCGTGTTCGTCATAAAGCGTGACGAGGCTTTTTGGAGTGCAGACACTAAGCGCGAACAAAAGCGCAAAGTTGCCTTTAGCCACAAACTCACCATCCCGTAACTTTTCGGACACCACATCAACTAGGAAGCTTGAACGCGGAGGCAACGTGATGCTGTCGGCAGAAACGCGAAAAGTGCTGTCACAGGTCATCAGATTTGTCGGAGAATCCAGCTGTCGAAAACGTCACAGCACGCTCTAGAAGATTGATCATAGCGCCGTGCTCCCGCAAAAAGTCCACTCCCAGGATTAGGTCTCGGGAACAGTCACAAAGTACGAGGCAGCTGGCGAGAAACCTACGTCCCCGAATGCTCAATCTATAGTGCTAATGCCGATTGGGGTGACTACATTCCCGCAGGCAGTAAGAAATGTGCTTCGCACTAAAGCGTAACAACTTTCTTTACGTGTGCTGCTAGTTTACCGCTCATGAGCGAATATTTCGCACCTGTGTCCAATAATGCACTAACGTCGTGGTGACCATCGACTACCACATGTATATCCAAAGAAAATCTGCTTCTGGCTTTCGTCGCTGTAGTCGGAGAATCACTCCGGGTCTGTGCTTGCGTCAATGGGAGGCCTGCATGCGTGGAGTGTCAGCGGCCTTGCTCCCGAAGGTCGCTTTTGTTAGTTTACCCGCCTAGGACTTGGTGAGCGCACCGGCAACACCCCTGGGAGGCTCCGAATATTTGGAGAAGATCGCCTTGCGGATGGGGACCGCGAATGCTGCCGCAGTGGCATGCGCTGTTGTGAAAGGTATTCTTCTATAGCTTTCGGTCTGTCACCAAATCTCGGCCGTGGCGAGTTGGCCGTGAAACCCTGTAGTTTGAGGCGACGATGGGGACACTCACGGAAGACTTGTCCAGCTACACCACAGTGATAACACAGTGGTCGTCTGTCCGGTGTGCGCCATTCGTCTGATTTTCTGGGAAGAAGTGGCTGTCGATTTTCCAAGTGCTGAATTCGCGGCAGCGTAGTAAGTGCGTCCTGAGGCATAGGAATAACGAAGCGCGGGGAAGCAGGAATATATCGACTGACAGCTTCTGCGTATGATGAACGATGTGGCTCCATAGCGGCAGGCGAGACATAACTCAAAGTTAGCACGTAGAGAGCCTGTCGTGTTTCAGTTCTGACGAGGCTGCAAATAGACCATGCAGTAGGTTGGGACTGGCACTGAATCTTTTGTAGTTCGTCGAGCACCACTGATCCAATGAGGTCGCAGAGAGACTCGATCTTGATGCTACTTCCTGCACCTCCAATTTTACTTACTGACGAAGTGACACTCACTTGCCGGTCGTACACAGTAAAGCGCTGCTGCAGCACTTGTTTCATGGTTGTGGCTTCGGTCGAAAATTCCGCCATATTCTTTGGGGAACAGCTAACGAAGCCAGCGAAAAGCTGCTCTTTTTATTCCTCGCATTAAATTACGAACCTTTTTTTTCTTCTGCCATGTCGGGGTCGGCTCAACGAAAGAGGCTCGTCATGTCCTCGACGTACATCATGACGCGTTCATTCGTCATTTGGAGGCTCGACTGAAATGCTCACTTGGCTCGTTCACGGCAATCGGTATTGGCCCAACTTGCCAGCAAGTGTAGACTGAGGACGCTTTACGAAGAAACAACCTGGTGGTTTTTGTACGAGCGCCGTCCTCCGAGCTGAAATACACGTTCCTCATCTTGTCGAAGTCGGTCCAACCATTGTAATCCGAGAACCGTTCGAACTGAGCTAGCCAGTCTTAGACATTCTCCAAGACGGAACCGTGGAACACTTTCGGCACACGTGCCTTCCACAGCGTATGAGGCATGCCTGCAGCGCCTTCCATTGTGTTGGAGGCTGCAGCGCTTTCTCAAGTGTTCGGAGGTGTGACAGACGTCATCTAGGGAAGAGGTTCGTGCACGGGAGTTAGTCGACAGTTTTCGGCTTGAGTGGTGAACAGGTGTTGTCACTGGAGATACAGGGCTACCTGGAGGCGTTTGGAATATCGGCTGGGTACCTCAACCCGTTGTCACATGCTACAAAAGGTCTTCAACTCAGAAGAACTAAGCTGGCGGGGACACGCACCGAAAAGCTTGCAAGATGGCCGCTTCAATAATCAACAACTAACTAGAGCGCGTGCTGTCCCGAAACATTGTCTTCCATTCTAGCGGGCAGCCATGGCTTGCGCTCGCCGTACCCAGCGGCCAAGTGGCAATATATTAGATTTTCTGGTGCTGAAGAGCTAATACATGTAACGAAAACACCTATTTCACCAATAGCCAAGACATTTTTACAAAGTACATACAGAAACAGTACCTGTGAAAAAAGTAATTGAACACCAAAGGCATATTTGCATCCTCAATTACATGCCACGTCTGTGAAGTTCTAGAACAATCGAACATTGCTTAATTAGCTTTCAAGACGCGCTACTTTTCTTGGACGTCCTGCAGAAGGCTTTTAAAAAACGTCTCGATTGAAATTTTCATATCATCCGTGGTCTTGTGCCACGCAAGTGCAACGATATTCCTGTCGACAAGCTGTTGTTGATGGGCATGCATAGTTTATGGAAAAGTCGCATGTTGGAAAGGGATGTGGAACTAACGGTGCCTTCGCGATGCCACTTTGTGCAAATGAGATTGTAGCTAAGGAACTTCTATGACCTACTGCAATTTCAGACGTACTGGTATGCTGAGTTCACGAAGTGTGCAGCTCAAATACTCGTTTAGACATTGTGTTTAATGAGATTTACTATTTAAAGTCAATTGTACTATTGTAGACTTGACCCTATGTGTGTTGTACACTGTGAATGTAATGTACATGCGGCATTTGTAATGAATACTGTCGCAGAAACGAGGCGACACAAGCATGGACTGCATTCAATGTGAGTGAACAGCAGTGGCCTTCTTTTTTATTTTTCCTACTAACGCGTGCGCTCTTCCGTGCCCATTGTCTTCTTCTTCTCCTTGTCTTCGGCAACTTTCAATAGCTTCCGGCCCGCATGAAGTTTTATTGGCCTCATTGGAAACAACATTCAAGTCGGTAGATATGTGGTACAGGTCTGCGAATGAATTTTCCATCGTTTTTCAAAAGGCAAGAGCGTATCCTCTTGTCGACTCTCGAATAAATTTCTGTGACTTTAGCCAGGTTTCAAAATGATCTGGGATTGCAAGAACCAAGAAAGACGATGTCTCCTATGTTCACTCTCGTTTCTTGTTTACATGCGGAAGCTTGCTCTCTCAATTCTTTCAGATAATCCCTTTTCTATCTTTTCCACTCATATTTAGTGACGTTTAGACGCTTTCTCCACATTTCTTCAAATTTGACTTTGTTGATCTTCGTAATTGCCTGGAAGTGTGTATTTGCCTTCCAATAAGTCAGCCGGCACAATTGGTGGCGGCTCATCCGTTTCGCTGTATACATAGGTTAACGGACTGTTGTTAAGCCCCCTTCAACTTCAGTTGTTATTGTTTTCATTTTTTCCCTGGTTAGCAGTCTTTTCTCGATGACTTGCCTAATTGATTATTTCCTATTCTCGTTTCATAGAAGCCTCCCCACCAAGGCGTTTATTTTATCTACTTGGTTAGCTCTTTCAGAGACTTCATCTTGTGACTCTTTCAGCATACAATTGATTTTTTCTGTAGGCTTTCTTGAATGTCCTTGCGTTGTCACTACATATAGTGCGACATAAGCCTCTTCTCGCTGTGAATATTCTGAATGCATGTAAGAACGTTTCTGTTTTACAAATGTCGACAACCTTGAGATGTACAGAACTTGTTGTTGCACACACGAATACTTCAGTGTACAGTTTTGTCATTCCTTTCACGGTGTCTTCTATAAACATCGGGCTTGCGAAATCTACACCAGTCACTTCAATTCGTTGTTGGTGGATTACTGTGTCAGTAGGCAGGGGAACTGCGTCCCTTTTGATTAGTTTAGCGTCGAATAAATTACACTTTGAACATCTATGAATAACCTTCTTCACCAGCTGCCTTCCTTGGATTATCCAATATTTCATTCTAAGCTGCGACAGTGTTGCACTGACTACTCCGTGTATTGTGAGTTGATGCACATGTCGTACTAGCAGCTTTGTAGCAGCCGTCCACTTTTGTAGCATAATTGGGTGTTTTTTGGTGTAGGTCAGTCCACTTTGAGAAAGATGACCCTTGTGCCTTGTTAGCCTTTGTTTATCTTCAGAGACTCCCCTACCTAAAAGAAAAATTCTTGTTGTCTTAGTCGTATTGCTCTTGTTGAGTATAATATGTTCGTGTATCTTTCGTTGCTCCAATTTTATTATCGCCGTTTCTGCAATCTTAAGTTCCTCTAAACTTACGTCGCCGAATACTCGCTTCTTTCTTATAATCTGTACGTACCTCAGTACCCAAGCAATTTTTCTGAGCAATTTTGCGTAGGGGACATACTTCTCTGCGTCGATCACGACCGCAATTGACGTGTATGCGTTAGTTGTATAACATTTACAACTCTCAGTGTCTTCTTACATTTGCGTCTGCCCTGGGGACTTGTTTTCCGTAACAGCCACTTTGGACCATGCCACCATTAGTCCGACTGTATCGAGGCCTTTGCGTTTACACGTCTGGTCACAAGACCAGCTGAGTTCTCTTTACTTGCAATGTATCTCCACACTGATAGCTTCGTTCTCTCTTTTTGCTCAATCACCCTATTCTCTACAAAGATGTCTCGTTTTTTTTCTTTTCGTGTAGCCAACTAAGAACAATTGTCGAGTCTGTCCAGTGTCTTGTAGCACTTATATTCCTTACACATCCGCTTCTGGTGTTATAAATCTATGTGCAGACCGCAACGCAGCCATCAACGCAAGTCGTGGTAACGAAATTTGCTTCGTTGGCGCTATTCTTCTTTTTGAGATTAGCATTTCAGCCTCCTTTTTCTTCTTGTAGTGATCTGTCAAATTGGCCACTGTTACATATGCTTATTTATGTACTTGCATCTGAAAACAAATGAATTTCCGTGTGAATAGGCTTCATCGTTTCTCTTACATCAAACCACCGTGGCACAGTGAACCCTTGAATCGACTCCAGCTCTTGAATCCATATCCTACAAGTCCTTATTTCCTCATTTCGCATTGAGTCGTCTTAAGACGTCCCTTCCCTCCACATGTTTTGTATTTCTCACTTGGCAGTTATTGTGAATAAATTAAAGAGTCCCAGAGGATTGTATTTTCTAGCAGTGAGCTAACTTTTGGCGCTTCGTTTGCACACCGCCGGTATCGATGTCTTTTATGTCAAACGTTGGTAGGTACAACCTATGTTCCTTGAAGTTCCATCTGATGCCAAGGACCGTTATTTCGGTGAAATCCCCGAAGCTGGCGTTTTCCTCTTCCTTTATATATATTTGTAATTCCGAGTCACTTGTGTTGAACTTTCTGAGAGTGATTGGCGCCTCTTGAAAAATCTCGTTTGATTTCCAGTAAAGATTTCTGGCTTTCTTGGGTGATTTGGCTCTGATCATTATGGCGTTGACGTAGATGTTGCCCCTCAGCTGTTTAATTGTCTCCGGAAGTTTCTCCTTCAACTTGCTCAGGTGGTGCTGTACTGTTGCTGCGAGCAAGAAAGTACTGGGGGCAGTGCGTAACGTCACTTTTGACATTCTTCATGTGACAATCTTCGCATCGCTTCCACTCGGAATTCTATCTCACCAAAGAAAACGCAGCACGTTTCTGTCTTCCTCATGTATTGCAATCTGTGAGAATGTCTTCTCAATATCAAGTGACAATGCAATGCAATGCTGTCGGAAGTTTATCAGCATGTGCACGAGATCACAATTGAGATTTGGTCCAGTTTCGAGGTCGTCATTTAGAAATGACCCTTTTGTGGACAATGATGACGCATCAAGTACTAATCTTATCTTTGTTGCTTGGACATCTTACTTGATGACGGTCTGTTGTGGCATGTAGTAGCAGTGTGTTATTGGTGCCCTTTGTTTCTCGGCCACTCCTGCCACCACACTAGTCAAGTATTCACTGATGGCATTGTCGTAACGTCACAATACACGTTCATCCTTCCGTAATCTTCGAGTGAGTTGCTTCAATCTGGTCATTGCGACACCTTTGTTTTCATTAAGCTCCACGTTATCTTCGTTATCTTTCCATGTAAGTCGTACTGACTATTTTTTTCTTCACACTTTACTTTCTTCCTAAAATACGGCATCACACTCTCTTCTTTCTTTGCGTCTTGCTTGATGCCTTTTATGCCGATGGTTTCTATGCCCAAGAATTGCCTTAGCGCTGTCTCTATGTCAGACTTGTCCACTTCGACGTGAAGTATAATAATGGTTGACCGTTTCATTATTGTTGCAGCTAACTTAATTTTGCTCTGCGTCATCCAACCGAATATCGTTTCTGTTCCTCTCAGCTTCTTTTCCAGTTTTTGAATGCCTCCGGTCATTATTTGCCAGTACTGATCTTAGCCAAGAAGGATTCCGATTTGTCTGTAGTCTAAATTCAGCCAGCTTTAATCCATCGTCTTTATATTTCTTCTTCTGTGAAACTGGCAGGAACGGTATTCTTTTTCTTGATAAAACGTCAACCTCGAGTGATTCCAACAAAACCACTTCACAACTATATGCGATTGTAGGTTTGACTTCAACTGTATGCATAGCTTTTCCCTCTTGTCCTCGTCCAAAAGACCCTATGGTCAGTCTTTCTTTTCCTTTGGCCGGGCAAACAAGCCGTTCTACAAGCTCTTAACGGTGATGTTATTTCGCTATCAGTGTTCAACAGACCCCGACAATAGCACGACTAGGTTCCACCTTCAGCTATTGTCATTGCAGTCTGCGGAAAAATGCTTGACTATGTATTCGTATATTGGCAGGTTCAGTCTTGCTGTTCCTGATTTTCGTTCTACCTTGAATGGCCGCTGTACACTGCGCTGTGAGTTCTTTTCCCTGGCACATATATATTGCGTGCATTTTCCCGCATATCTTGCATTTTATTCTTGCCTTGCATGTTTCGGCGGTATGGTGAGGCCTCGTTCAATGGAAGCGTGTAAGAGACGCTTCCTGCATCATTTTCTTCTTTTCATATGACATATTTTTTCTGCAGCCATCAAACTAGTGGGTATTAGTCTCACAGAATATGCAAAACTTTGCCGCAGTGCTCTGAAAATTAACCGTTCTTTTTTCTTGCCTACAGTCCAATTTGTTGGTGTAGCTTTCCTTCCGCGCTACCTATTCCTCTCTGCACTCAACTTGGTCTTCTATATACCTCATCAAGCGCTTTAGAGTTTCTTCGTGATGTTTAGTTGCATTCTGATCTCGATCTGAAGAGCTACCGGCGAATTCTCTTTGTTTCAGTTAGAGTTTCATGTGCAACTCTCCAGGTAAAGATCTTTTTAATACTGGAACATCAATGCGTAGTACTTGATTTTCACGCCTAATATTTCCAGCTCACGTGTGTGCACTTGTACTTTGCCTTACAGTTTTATCAATCTTTCGATGTCACTCGGCTTGCTACTGTATTCAGGTTAGTTGGCTCTTTCGTGTGCATATCTACAAGCGCTTCATCTTCCTCTTATCGCTGCTTGAGCATGCCGATACCTTTCACATAGTTGCTTTCTGGATATTGAAGTCCCTCCATGGCAGCTGCTGCTCATCTGGTTATTGACGACAGACGGTACGTGACCTTTTGATTCTCGTTTAATTCTATTCTCACGTGAACAGCGGATTCAAACTGACGCCAAAATCTCTGCCAGTATCCCCTGTCGCCATCCAACTTTCTTAATTCTACCTTTGGTACCTTTACTGCATTGACTTGCGGCGCCTGCCTGGCATAGTCAATCGAAGTAACTTGTTCTCTCACTAGCTCGCGGTGTACTTCTGGACAAAGGTAAGCATTGATGTTATGCAGAATGCTAATAGTCGTTAGCATGCTCGTGCTCAGTGGTCCTCGCAAACCTGGCTTTAGGTGTTTCTGTCGTTGTGAACTGTTTCATCTCGGCGGTGCCTCTGATCTGGCTGGCTATCATTGATATTGCCGTAGGGTTTTCGTTCTCATGAAGCTTATTTCCTGCTTGGCTTACTAGGTTGGTTATTTGCGTCCTCGGCATTTTTTTCGTCGAAATTACTTCCCTACTCAATTTGAATAATTGAGGAAACAGCTGGTCGCTTACGGATTTCAGCGGCGAATCTTCATCCGTGGCTGTGTCGTTCTCCGTGTCTGTGCCGCATTCTCAGATTGCAATGTATGCCGTTAATTTGCACTGGACCTCCTCTTCGTCCTCTGAGGCCTGTTCTTCGTATTGGTATCCTGTGGCTCGTGGGAAGAGGAGAAGCCGCTGCTCTGGTTAACGGCACCATGTCGCAAAAATGAGACGAGACAAGCGTGGACTGCATTCAATGCGAACGAACAGCAAGAATATTCTTTATTTTGCCTATTAACGTGCGCACTCTTTGGCGCCTTTTTTCATCTTCTTCTCCTTGTATTCGGTGAGTTTCAATAAATACCATTGAAGTAACAAAACTAGCGTAGCTCAGTGGTAGAATACTAGGCTGGCACCCAGCAGACCCAAGTTCGAGCCCCACTATGTCTTTAGTGCTAGGTTTGCCAACAAGTCACCAGCACCGGTGTATCTTAGTGATAAAATGCTGGGCTGGCACCCAGCAGACCCGGGTTTCAAGCCCCACTGTGTCTGGTGCTACGTTTTTTTTATAATTTCGCGCGATGTGGTTACGAACACCAGCGGTGGTGGATCTTTGCGCACGACCTGCGTTGTGATCTCATAACACCTTTCGCTGTAAAAAATGCTTTCACGGATATGAGAACAGGACTGTTGGGGATGGTTGTGGTTGGAAGAAGGCGCTTGAATTCTGCAGCCCAGTAGGAAGCACAGCGCAGAGCCTGCGCTTTGAGAAACATTGGATAGGAAAAGGTTCATCTTGTTTTTTTATCCCCTCAAAACTGAGACGAGAAAAAAATGCAGTAGCATGGAACTACACTTTCCCCTCATGAACACAGAAAATACGGCAATTTTCACGAGAAGGTGACGTCTCTATTCTCTCTTCCACTACCACGTCCGCTCCGTCCTATAACATTCAGCCGTGCTGTCAATTTTTTCCCTTATTCCCGTTTCCGTGGAAAGGTCGAGCCCTTCGAGACCCGTTCTGTCAAGCGACAGGTTTACCTGTTTGCATTATTTTCGCAGCCTTTGTTACTAGTCTAGTCCTCTCTTTTCCCCACTCTTTGTAGTACTGAAAGCACGATGATGCCTGAAACTATCTCAACGCCACTTATACAATCAAAATATTTTTTTGACCAAAATGTGTGCGTGTATGCGTTCTTAAAGTCTGTACCAAAGACATCACTTTATCTTCATTCACTATAAATATACAGAATTACCACTAATTTCAGTTATTCGTGTTTATTAGTTCAACTTACACGATAGATCAAATGAACTTATACGCAGTGCTTAGTCTTTACCTGGCTTTTGTTATTATAAAAATGGACAACTATTACCGTTTCTGATTACTGGCAAGACCAATTAAATTTTTAACAGGTAAGGCTTACTTTTCACAGGTATTGACATTTTATATAATCACCCCACAACATGATACTTTCCAATAATGCGTTTATATACAACTCTCTAAATATTACAGTGGTTTACTTTTACCGAAGTTACGTTAAGAAAAAGAACACATCATCCAAACAACAAGTTTTTTTTTTTTTTGAATATACTGCAGGCCCTTCACGGCCCAAGCAGGAGTGGGTACACAGATACATCGAAATACATACATTGCCAGAGAAAAAAAAATGAACAAACAAAAAAAGAAAAAAAAATCATGGTGCAAATTCAATACACTGTATGCGGTTGATGAAAGAGTCAATCGTACTACAACAAACAATGTCGTTGGGTAGGCTGTTCCAGAGGGAGATAGCTGACGGAAAAAGTGAATGTTTGTGAGCGTTTACACGACTTAAAGGTTGGCGTATTGTTTTAGAATGATTTAGTCGGAATGATTGTTTAAGTGGATCTTGCAGATAATGAGAGCGTGATATGTGGAAATGACCATGATATAATTGGTAAAGGAATTTTAATCGTGACATTATTCTGCGTTGAAAAAGTTGTTTTAAGTTTGCCCTTGCGAGTAAATCTGCGGTACTGGACTGCCTCGCGAATTCTGAATATACGAACCTTACTGCCAATTTTTGTATTCGTTCTATTTTACTAATCAGGTACTTTTGATGTGGACTCCAGATGAGATCGGCGTACTCTAAACATGGTCTAATTAGTGTTTTGTAGGCATTTATTTTAATATGTGGTGGTGCATTGCGCAGTTTTCTTCTTAAGAAAGATAATTTCTTTTCCGCTTTCTGACACATGGCCAAGATGTGTGGTTCCCAGTTAAGATTCGGCGTGAGTGTAATGCCTAGGTATTTTACTTGATTGCATTTTTCGATAATTGAGTTTCCAATCCTATATGTATAGTTAAGGGGGGATTTCTTATTTGTAAAAGAAATGCAATGCGTTTTTGATGTGTTTAATTTCATGCCCCAAGTATTGCACCAGGAATAAATTGCCTGAAGTGAATTGTTAAGTTTAGTTTGGTCGTCTGAATTGCGCACGACTGTGTACACGACACAGTCGTCGGCAAACAGACGCATCTGAATAGGGTTCTCAACGGAAAAGTGGATGTCGTTAATAAACATTAAAAATAGCAGAGGTGCAAGAACCGATCCCTGAGGTACACCAGAATAAACATCAAGTGGTTCTGATAGCTGATTGTCAATTTTAACGCTTTGTTTCCGTTTAGTTAAGAAGTTGTTGATCCAGGATATTATTTGATATCAATACCAAAAGCCGTTAGTTTTTTGACTAAATCCAGATGTGGGACAACGTCGAACGCCTTAGAAAAGTCTAAAAATATAGCATCTAATTGGACGTTATCGTTGATTGCGTTGGCTATGTCATGAGTTAATTCAGCTAATTGGGTTATAGTTGAGAGGCCTGATCTGAAACCATGCTGTTGTTTGTAGAGAAGTTCGTTTGTTTCTAGGTGGGTTATTATGGCCTTGAAAATTACATGTTCCATTATTTTGCAGCACGAACTCGTAAGTGACACTGGGCGGTAGTTGCTTATTTCTAGTTTGGGGCCTGATTTATGTATAGGAACTACTACAGCATTGCACCAGTCGTCTGGTATCTGTGAAGTTTGAAGAGATAACGTGTATATTTTAAAGAGATACTTAGATGTCCAATTAGCGTATCGGCTTAAAATGAGTTAGTGATTTGATCGGGGCCCGTAGATTTCTTTTGATCAAGCTTTTGTAATAGAGGAAGTATGCCCTCCTCATTTACGATTAATTCTTCCATGGGTATTTTCACAGTATAAGGAGGTAGTAGCGCATTACTGGTATGTTTCGTGAAAACTGACTGAAAAAACTTGTTCATCTCATTAGCAATGTGTTCGGGATCTTTAATGATTTGTTCCGAATTTTTAATTTGTGAGATTGAGTCTCGTTCATCTGATAAGTATCGCCAGAATTTTTTGGGACAGTGCGCCATAAACGAAGCTAACGTAGTGTTAAAGAAGCGGGTTTTTGCTTCTGACATTTTATGCTTTAATGTCCCGATAAGATCACGTACGTTGTTTTTGGTTCCCTTTTTCTGCCGTCGTTTTATTTTTCTTTTCAGTTGAATTATCTCACGCGTTATCCAAGGGTATTCTCGGTTGATGCGTTTCTTTTTATTCGGAATGAATGTGTCTTCGCAATATTTAACAGTGCTTTTAAAATGCGCCCAAAGTTCTTTTACGTCTGTAAGCTCAATGAATTCATGAAATTGTGTTTCCAGGAAACGTAGCACAGCAGGGTCATTTGCACGTGCGTAATCTTTAAAGTACGTAGGTAGTGGCTTTTTGTATTTCTTCGCGCATGAAATAGGGCAGGTTAAGGTAATCGATTTGTGATCGGAAATGCCATTCTCGATGGACGCAGAAGAACCTTCTAATGTACTACTTACAAACGCTAGGTCAAGTAAAGACGATGACGTCGCAGTGATCCGAGTGTTATCAGTTACTAGTTGATTCAATGAAAACGCGAACGCTACGTCCAGTAGTAATTCTGAACTAGCAACGTCACGACCATCATGTGAACCATTGTTCCAATTTATTCCGGGAAGATTAAAATCCCCAGCAAGGATAATTTTTGACCTAGAGTTAGTATGCTTTGAAAGATAATCATGAATCACTTCAATGTAGTCAGGTGCCGCATTTGGAGGCCGATATACCCCTCCTACAATTATACTTTTATCATAATATGTTATTTTGCACCAGACGCTTTCGTGGTCGGGAATGCCATCGAGTTCAAAGGTTTTGATATTTTTTTTTAATTGCTACCGCTACGCTCCCGCCTCTTGACCCTCTATCTTTACGGAGCAGTCTGTATGAGGGAGGGACGACTTCCGAGTCACGTACTCCGGAGTGAAGCCAAGTCTCTGTTATTATTAGAACGTGAGGTTGGTAGGACGAAATTATGTTCTCTAGTTCATCAAACTTGTTTAGCACACTTCTGGCATTGAGGGAAACGATTCTAAGTGTTTTAGTACTGTGCTGTCAGTTCGAGTTTTTCTTATTTGTAGAAGTTTTATGCTTAGATGAAGTTGGTCGGTTGTTTCGTGGTGGACCCGCTTTCTTCGATATATCTGTTCTAGCATTCTTTACTTGGTCCCAAGTATAAACTTTATCATTGACTTTCAGTTTATCGAACGACAGTTTGACTTTCACAGTTTCCGCTGGCTTTCGACTATCCTGTTTATTTAGCATATTACTAATAACCTGTTTTGTCTGACACCGACATCTCATAACTACCAGACCAAAATGGCTTAGATAATTCAAGAAGAGCTTACTCGCCATTTTTTGCAACTCACCAACTTCGTGATCTCGCAAGTGGTCACTCAACACTTGCGAGATCACGGAGTTGGTGAGTTGCGAAAATTGCGATACCCAAAGGGTGCACAGGATGATTTCTTTTTCCTGAACATGGCCGAACGCTTCACACAGACCTCACTGCACCGGCTTGGTCTGCGCCATGTTGGCTAGTCGAGAACGGCCTCCCAGTGTCGAGGCTGCGAATGTCACTCCTCGAACAGCCAATGAGTGCCACTGAGCGACGAATCGAAGCACTTGCGAATCATGCACCGGAGCAGCAGCAACGCGCCGGAGGATTTTCGGAGCAACCACAGATGCATATACAGTGTACAGGCCCCATTTTCCTCCGGTTTTTTTGTGTGCACCCCCCCCCCCGACGGAAAATAGTGGCAAACTACGGTATTTTTTCTGGTACATTCCTGTTTGAGTGAGGCCACCACAGCGGAGCTTGCGCATCATTCCCAAATTCCTCCCAACTGGGTAGATGTTTGTTTACATTGTAGCCACATTGACCCTGAGGGCCATTGAAAGTATTCAGCACCATTGATCATCTGAACGGGGCAATGTGAATGACGACATTAGAGCTATATTGTCAGACTTGACGCTATTTGGTGCTCAAAGAGAGCAATTTTGCGTAATACGGCTTGAGTGCGACCAGAGTGAGGTATGAAAGCCGAAGCTGTCACACTGTGTATGTGTTATGGGCAGTGTGTGTTAGGATTGAAACGACTAACTCAGGCACTAATGAAAGAACAAGTGTTCGTGCTATTTGATAAACTTTTATATAGCCCCACTGCGGTGGGCACCCACCTGCCGGGCAGTTTAACTACGGCTGCTAACTCGCTTTACACCGACTGGTTGAGCGCAGTCCGTTTTTTAGGGGCGAAGCTCCTTAAAGCGGCACCTATTCGTCCCTTGTAGTCCTAGTCGTAGTGTGTAACAAGTGTTACATTTTCACCTGCAAGGCGGTGCCTGTGGGAGATTTCTCCTGTGCTTTGTTGAACAATAAAGTGTTCGCGGCGTGCACGTTACTAAAAGCCGAATGCTCCTGCCTCTCATTTCCCATTAGCAGCCATTGGCATGTACATTGAGCACTATATGACAAAAAAGGGCTGCTATGTTATACTCGCTGAGTGTAACATCCTTAGTTTCAGAAAGGTTTAGCGAGCGTTGAGCCGCAGTGCCATGAATACAT
>NW_023607312.1:0-45239 GCF_013339725.1 Rhipicephalus microplus
TTAAAAGAAACAGGACTTGCGGGCCGCAGCGCGACGCTCTAGCGAATAAGCCACGGACGCGACGCTGATATCGGTGTCAGTAACGCGCCTTTTACCCCCTCCCCCTTCGCTCGCTCCTCCGCTCTCCTCGCTCGCTGCAGCTGCGCGCGCACCCCTCTCTCTCGCGCGCCCGTCTTCTCTCTCAGTCTCCCGTCGAGAGCGGGTCGTGAGGGGGAGTAAAGTTCAAATCCGTTGGCATCGCCCAGTGAGTTAACGTAAACTCCCCCGTGTGATCAAATTGCGATTCCCAGGAACCATTACACCATAAAGGCACCATAGTGCGATTAATAAATATAATAGTGCGAATTAATAAATACCCCTCATAGCATCACCCCGTGTATTCGCATTTAACCATGTTCGCCCTCGGGGAAATGCTTGAGAGTTTTTTTTCTTTTTAATTGACAATCGCACAAGTATGAACGCTGAAACTTGAGCAATATTGGTGTGCGCTGGGGACGGGGTCGGCCGTTTGGTGCCGCTTGACGTATCGTTTAGGGCAGACAAACAGAGCGGTGTCTAGACACACAGACAAACAGACAGACAAAATTTTCCGTCAAAGGTCACCAAGAAAGATAATCGTCTTTCAACGAGGCAGCGTGTATCGCTCCTTTATTTTCGCCGTGGCGCTAACGTGAGCCCCCCCCCCCCCCCCAAAAAAAAAAAAGCAGTAGATGATACGAAACGTACTTTTAAATGCGAAGCATTTTTTAGCAAACTTCAGCGACTTTGAGCGTATCTATCTATCTACTTATCTATCTAGCCGCGTAGGAATTCAAGCTCTCTGGCCGTTTCAATATTGGTATTGATACCAAACTTGGCATGACATCACATGACCGTATGAGGAACATATTTAACTATTCATGAGATGAAATTCATATGTATCTCATGAATGTCATGATTTGCATTTCATGATCCGGCAGCTCTTGCGGTGGTTTCGTCCACATGGTATGTTGCAAAACGGGTATGGTATGGCAAAAGTGCATGTCAAACACAAGTGACAAAACCTAACAAATGTCATGACATGCATGTCATGTACACACATAACTACGTTCCACGCCCATGATTCACTCGCGGCCGTTTGGCTAGCGTCACATATATCAAATTTTGGTATTACGGTAAGTGAACGGATAGCGATGGTATGTGACTGGTGCAAACATGATAACCATGAGAACTGTGTCATGTAATAACATGCCTACATGCCACAGTATGAGCGTGGTATGTTGCAAGTCCTTACATGACACGCGTGTCAGAATTATCTGTTTGCACCATATTTCTTCATCCATTTACGTCTCGTAATACCATCCCCCGCCGCGGTGGTCTAGTGGCTAAGGCACTCGGCGGCTGACCCGCAGGTCGCGGTTCAAATCCCGGCTGCGGCGGCTGCATTTCCGATGGAGGCGGAAATGTTGTAGGCCCGTGTACTCAGATTTGGGTGCACGTTAAAGATCCCCAGGTGGTCGAAATTTCCGAAGCCCTCCACTACGGCGTCTCTCATATCATATGGTGGTTTTGGGATGTTAAACCCCACAAATCAATCAGTCTCGTAACACCCGATTCGGTATATGTGGAGTTAGCAAAACGGCCCGCGAGAGCATCATGAAGGGCCCAGTATACTCCAATGTGGCGTTGACACGCGCGCGTGCGCTGGGCACAGCGACGCTACGTCAGCAAAACGCGAGCTTTCTATAGTCTGAGGCAGACACGACCGGCGCGACCAGCTTCCATCGTCGTGACCCGTTGGAAACCCGTGCGAAATGCCACATGCTGCATTTCTCGCCGATGACATTACCCCAACAGCACTGCGTCTGCCTCTTTTCGTACGGAGGGACGCCGGACGCGCTGAAACGCGCATGTGTCAAAGCAACGCAGACCGGCACGCGCCTGCGAGCATATGGCAGAACCGGTGCCTGGCGGGGCCACGCCGGCATGACGCAACCGAAACGAACGCCGGTGCGATGCCTCGGCCCTCGCGCTTAATTACCGGGACCCGCCTCGCCCTCCATCGCCTGATGTTCCAGAACCCACTCCGGCTACCTCTTTCAGAGAAATCACCGCTATGTACAAATCGAACAGGCTCCGCTTCCCACCCCCAGCATCGGGCCTGCCAAGAAGGACGAGCGCTGGCTCCTCCGTCTCTATACCAATACAGTATTGTGCCCCGGCGATACTCAAACATTTCAATCCGGCATTCTCTGGGGAATGCCCACCACTGTGACCATCCGTTCGCGGATCCTTTCCATATGGTGTGGGCATGCCCCTCAAATCCGGCGGTCCCGCCACTTCCTTCCCCTTCCCTCCCTACCCGAGAGAGCTGGGAGGCTGCCCTGCTCGGTTGCTCGACCCTAGAGGACCAGCGTGCCCTAGTGGCCCGAGCGCGTGCTGCAGCAGAAGCCACAGGGTCCCGGACTAGGGACTCCTCCTAGATTTTGTAAGGGGCCGGCCCTTAAAGCCGTCCCCAACTCTCTCCAGTCAACTGAGTGAATAAAGTTTACTACCTACCTACCTACCTGCGCAGGCGTGCTGCGTCTCGTCGAAGTGCATTGGCGCCTTGACTGTGGCTTGTAGTCATGTTGTCACATGACACGCATCTCATGATTATCATGTTTGCACCGGTCACATAACTTCGTCACTCATTGACGTCGCGTATTACCGAATTCGGCATATGTGAAGCTTGCGAAACGGCTGCGAGTGCATCATGAGAGTGGCATGTAGTCATGTTGTTACATGACACGCATGTCATAATTTTCATGTTAGGGTCTGTCGCTTGTGTCGGCCATGCAGTCATGTCATACCATACCAGTTTGCAACATATCCTGTGAACCAAACCACCAAGAGAGCAGCGAGGCCTTGAGATGTAACTCATGACAATAATGACACATATCTCATGATTTTCATGTTAATGATTGATTTGTGGGGTTTTAACGTCCCAAAACCACCATATGATTATGAGAGACGCCGTAGTGGAGGGCTCCGGAAATTTTGACCACCTGGGGTTCTTTAACGTGCACCCAAATCTGAGCACACGGGCCTCGACATGATTTTCATGTTATGACTAGTCAAATATGCTCGTCATACTGTCATGTTATACCATATCAAGTATGGTATCAATACTATTCTCTAAACGGCCAGGAGAGCTAAAAGTCGTAGGCAGCTAGATAGATAGATAGATAGATAGATAGATAGATAGATAGATAGATAGATAGATAGATAGATAGATAGATAGATAGATAGATAGATAGATAGATAGATAGATAGATAGATACGCTCAATGTCACCGAAGTTCGTTAAGAAATGCTTCGCATTTAAAAGGTGGCCTCTGAGTGAGCTGCACCAGGGAGGATGCAGGTAGAGTGTTTCTCACGGGTTTGTTTAATCGGGGAAGTATATCACTGCCACAACTACCTCGTGGCTTAAAGAAAGCTCGTTGCACTGACCAAAACATACGCAAGTCTTAATGTCGTTTACTACGTCACAGCCACAGCAGCGCCACCCTCTCCAGTGGACGCTCTCGAGGTCAATATCGATATACTGAAAGTGGCAAGTGAATATGTGCACCAATAATAAGAAATATGTGTCCCGAACTCTGTGCCCATTGTTAGGCTCCTGCGGCTAATGCATCTACCTTTCAGGAAATGTGTATCACTTTTTTCTTTTGCTTTTCTGTTAGACGGCACCCTTTTCTGTGAACTAGCGGTACTGTTGCATATTAAACATTGGCAGGCAAGGGCTGCACCAGTAAGTGCATATTGGAAGCCTTCCATTCCTGCGTAGATAGATAGATAGATAGATAGATAGATAGATAGATAGATAGATAGATAGATAGATAGATATAGATAGATAGATAGATAGATAGATAGATAGAAACTTGCAGAATAAGTGTAAGAGAGTAATGTCATGGTATTCATTATCAAACATAACAGCCGTTAGGTTTTTTGCGGTTTCATTCACATCGGCTCCTCAGGAAAGTATTTAGGTGCTGAATTCTAGTGGGCGCCTCCTGGCTTAGATTAAAGTGGGCATACGCAACTAGTCAGTGCAGCTTTCAACATTATAGCTTGAAACGGCCCTTAAATCACCCACAGGTCGAAATTAGGTTGCGGCAGGGAAATCATGTTCGAGTGTGCGAAGAACGCGGAGCTGTGAGAATTTTTCAAAATGGTGTCGTAATAGTGGAGCTAGACGCGTTTGATTATTGAAACCAAGACGTTCATTCCTTCCATTCTCTTCTGCGCTACCCTCGTGGTATCCTCTGTCGAGCCACTTTGCCCTCTCCGACCAACCCTCCTTATCTCACGTGGCACACGTCATCGCTAGCGCACTGCTTGAAACACGCTCTACTTCCGGTTGCAGCAACTCTGTCCGCTGACTCCGTTAGCTGCCTTGTACCGGCTTGGTTGTTGGCGAATAATGGCTGGTAGGATTATAGGAACTGTGCCGGTGTGAACACTGCGCAGCCCACACGCATGATTCATCAGCTGATGCGTGAGTGACGCACGCACACGGGCAACACGACGAACAGCAAGCAGTGTGGACAGCTGCTTCCAGACTGATTTGAGGTCGTAGGCTCTTGCTAGAACAATCACAGCATATTTGAATCTGAGCGTCAGAGACATTCTAGCAATACGTCACGCGCAGGCATGAAATGCACTGAAAGAAGAAGGCATGGTTTCTTGGAATTTGTGACGCGTCAGGGGAGCGTTGCGCTGCCACTAGTACAATTGTTGATCGTAACAGAATCGTGTATAGGATGCGCGTGTTTACTTAAAATGTTCAGTGACCCTCTAACGAGCCCAATTCGCAGACGTTGGCGTCGTTGGTTGCGAGCGCAAAATCTTGTACGCAAAATGCAGTGAAAATAACTTGCACGTCTCGCAAGCACACGGGTCCTGTATACATGCTTCACAATACAGCTTGTAATATAACAATAATATTGCTTGGTACAAGCGTACGTTGCGATTGGGCGTCAGAACATGTGATTATCACGAATTCATGGTTTAAATCAGGCCACCCTGCACAAAAGGCACACATGCTGCTGGGAATTTTCTCCTAAATGGGCACTGAAGTCAAATAACAATTTACGTCTGAGTGAAAGCTCAATGTATGACATCTAAAACGACAACATTATCTACAACAGTGCCCTACTTACCGAGAAGTTGAAGTGTAGAAAATTCTCAAATGATCCCGATGACATCAGATCGACCGCCTACAAGTTATCACTAATAATAAACCCAGCTGCACTAAATAAAGAACTTTCCGTGAATCAAGAGACGCAACAAATGTGCCCTGTTTTTTTTCTGTTTGAGTTGTTGTTGTTGTTGTTGTTGTCTTTATTTCAGACAAATGTATGTCTCGGATACATGGGCGAAAGGCAGATGTCCTCTGCCTGACGGGACCCAAGTACCCGAAAGCATCACTCTGAGCATACAATACAAAAATAATTACAATATAACACACTAATAATCAATGCGTCATTGTTTTTGTACAGAGTAAATGAAGTACATAATTGTACAGTAATAAAAAGATTCATAACACTACAAATAACGAAACCAGAGAAACCTATGACTGCTATATACAGAACTTATCTATCTTGAGGACAGGATAGAAGGTAAGCTTTAATATATATTTGAAAGACTTCAGAGACAAATATTTCTGCGAGATTTCTATAACCTGAGTATGTTTGTTGAGAAGACTGGGAATTAAATGTGTGAGTGCTTGCGTTCCATAGGTGGTTCGGACAAGTGGAATTCCCTAATGGTCGTATCTTAATTCTTAAGGCACAGAGCTACTAGATTGCAGTTCTATATATCTAGAAGGATTAAGCTTAATATCGTTGAAAACAACAGAGTAAATGTAACTTATATAGTTGATTCACCATTAGAACACAGTGTTTTAAAAAGTATGAACCTGTGTGATCGTTGTATGATAGGATTTCTACATATCGTATTGCTTTTTTCTGCAATCTTATTACCCTAACAAGAATAGTTGTAGATGTAGACTCCCAAATCATTATGCAGTAGTGAAGGTGTGAATGAATTAGGGTGCAATATAGCTGCCACTTTAAAGATTTTGGAACAAAGCCTCTAAGCTTGTGGAGTACAGCGAGGTAGCTTGATATGAATCATGAAAAAAAAAGAACCGCCAGGCGTTACAATAGGAAATGGCACGAATGGTTCGAAAATTCAAGTTTCACGTAGCTACACTGGGCGCGTGTTGCTATCTAGCGGGGCGCAGATAAATAAAAAAATGTCTGCAATCTTAGAGCCAGTGGTGGGAAATCGATCAACGGCCGCTGTTGCCGCTGAGGCTCTCACTGATTTCGGTCTGCTGCTACTAGCGCAGTAAAGCCGGACAAAGTTGTGCACGGCAAAAGTGACGCGAGTCGGTCCGGTCGGTCTGCTTCTTGAGGTGGGTAATTTGAAGTGCGCTAACCCGATGCGGACCTCTAAGACATGATTTTATGATACAATAGGCCCTTCCTTTACAAAAGTAACACTACGAGGTTTCTGGGCCACAGTTTTCACAATCAACGTCGACTTAATAGTTGCCTTTAGTGTCGCTTTAAGGTCACTAGTTGGGTGCACAGCAACTTCAAAAAAGACATAACGCCCACAATTCCTTCAGGTTTAAAGCATGCTACCCACTGCACAGAATGCAGCCGTATGCGAAAGCTTCACTGAAACATGAACTTTTGATCTCTATAGGCACTAGGGACAGGATATGGCTATCGCGTTGAATTCTTAAAGGCGTAGGTCAAGGATACTCAAATATTTGAAATCTCACATTGTCCTCATGCACTTGTGTATGACGTCTCGAAGGTTAAGGTGGGCTTCTCATTCTTCTCCCTCGATGCATTCGTTTTTGCACTACCCTCAAAAAAAGAATTCTGATTTTAACCAGCTATTTCAGTGCCTTCGAGAATTTGACTACGAAAAGACGTCATTTGATGAACTCATAATCTCAAATAGTTATGATGACGTCGTCATAACGTTACAAAGCTTCGAAACGTGTGACGATGTGATTGCCTCACATGATGGTGTCATAACGAAAATACCTCATCAGCCTCACATGATGGTGTCATGACAAAAATACCTCATTAAGTGACTTTTGCAATGTTTTTGAGGCTGCCGACGCTGGCGGTCAGTTTTACGAGCGAAGCTCCTTAGGGCGTGGGCTGTGCGTCCCCTGTAGCCTGTATGTAGCCACCTCTAGTTTAGTTCTTGCAGTGTTCACTAGATGGCGGTGCCGTCCCCTGTATGTAGCCATCTCTAGTTTAGTTCTTGCAGTGTTCACTAGATGGCAGTACCGTCTCCTGTATGTAGCCACCTCTAGTTTAGTTCTTGCAGTGTTCACTAGATGGCGGTACCGTCTCCTGTATGTAGCCACCTCTCGTTTAGTTCTTGTAGTGTTTACTAGATGGTGGTACTTGTAGCTGATGATGAAAAGATGCAAGATGTTATACACTAGAAAGCGGTACTTGTAGTTGATGAAAGACGCGAGATCTTATAAAATAGGAATGATGTCACATATGGCGCGTGTCATTGGTTGAAGGCAATCGTTCGATTTAGTGCGGCGACGTACGCTAGGGGGAGCGATGTAATAAAATCGAGTGGGCAAAATGTACAGAGGATTCATGGTTTACCAGGTTTACCTCCGGAGCTTCGCCCACTCATCATCATTCACTTCGTGGATATGGCGGAATTTTTTTGTTATATGAAGCATCCTAACGTTTTTGCCCTGATGATACATCTCAAATAACGACAGCGTTCACGGCCCAATCACGGAATGATACGTCAAGCATTTTTGCAAACGAGCAATTGAGATAATTGTACGCTAGAGCACTTCATCGCTAAGAGCCTACATCTTTTGATGTGTTGCTTGGTTTTTTGGAGCGTTGTGATGATGTCGAGTACGGCTCGTTCCAATGAGCAAATGCGTTCTAAAGCGCAAGGCAAGAGTATATCAGTGCTATACTTTGAAATATCACATGACGTGTTCAGAGAAAGTTGTCAACGATTTGGAGTACCTGTTGCTCTACTGTGGGAGAGCATAAAGCGTTCCGTGGGTCTCTGAAGTACCAAACCATGCGAACCAGCTGCTGAAATGTCCCACGTGTGATAGCGCTAACAACACATTATGCCGAGTTTTCCCAATATAGGGAAGTTAACAAACTTTTGTTTCTTGTGTAAAATAGGTCTTAAACAGAAATAGTTATGGTTGATTATTTTACAGGCGGATGTATCGTTAATGTTTATAGAAAAAAAGGAATAGAAGAGCAGTTATTCTGAAATACCTGTATGTTCAATCAATCTATCGCAAGTTGTGTTCTCAAAATCTGCCGAACACACGTTACGCGTCACGAACTACTATAGGTATACTATGAACAACAAACTTGACCAAGACCAAAGTATCTCTTTCCATGCGTTTGAAGCCACTGGGTTGTTCAGACAATCAATCTGGCATCTGAACAAATACGTTCTTGCCTTCTAGACAACTTACAGAGTGCAGAAAGCAAGGCCCTATAATGCAAGGCCCTATTATGCAAGGCCCTAATATGCAAGGCCCTATTATTGTAGTAGCAAGGCCTATTAGAAAGAAAACAAGGCCCTATTATGTGTAATGCGTGAACAATCAGCCCTGCTAGTACATGTTTTCGTGTTGTTTCACTTTTTCTTAACCAAACTATTTATTAAAATTTACCATTCTTTGTTTCATAGAACATTTGAAAAGAAATGACGTATAGTTTTGGGGAGCTGCATATTTCAATTTTCTGATCAGAGGTTCATTGAATGGCTATCATCTGCAATATTTCACGAGGTCTTCGTTATGACACAGGGATGGTTCAGAATGGAAAAAAAGTATCAACCATGCCATATTTATGGTTCCAAGAATGTTGCCCCGCCGCAGTGGCTTTGTGGCCAAGCTACTCGGCTACTGACCTGCAATTCGAAGGAGCGGATTCTCAATGCAGTGGCTGCTTTACGACGGAGGCCAAATTGTTGCTGGTCCATGTGCTCAGATGTGGGTGCACGTTAAAGAACACCAGGTGGTGTGAATTTCCGGAGCCCTCCATTACGGAGGGCTCCGTCTCTCATAGTTACAGGGTGCTTTTGGGAGGCTATAAGCCCCAAGTACCAATCAAGTTTTCAAGGACGTTCGTGCCAACGTCTTTGTTTACTGATTGGCCCTCTATATTTCCAGTTACCAGATGACACTCTGGTTGGCTGTGGTTGCTGCCTTATTTTATGGTTTATGTGGCCTATCCGCTCTGCATTTACAGCGCTTGCCTGGTAACCTAAAGCTGAGTGGTCGAATGAAGTCGTAGTGGTCGTATCAGTCTGGAGACAAAATCATAATGGAGTCCCTTTTCTTGGGCCATGTCCGTGCACATTAGAGAACCGCACATGGTCGAAATTCCCGTAGTCATCCAGTATATCATCTGTGATAATCGCATCGTGATCTCAGAATGCAAAGCCCCAGAGGTTACTCATACGTTAAAGAAGTCACCACACGTAGCAGGGCTACATGCTTTCCTTGTTTCATAGTTTATGCGACCGATAACATGCCTTCGTCCACTTGTGACTTTTTTCCGTGGCCTGCCCGCGCAACCACTCCATTCTTTTCGCGCTTTTTCGCTGAGCAGCGTGATCTTCTAGTTTTGCGTGACCTGTGATGCAATGCACGAATGTTCTACGCCCAAGTGAAGTTGGAGTCTTCAAGTCTCGACCACTTTGCTGGCATTCTCGCTACTTTTTTTTATGCGTGAATTGTAGGTTTGTGGCAAATGTAAATGCAGTGATGGCGTCTTTCATATCGCCAAGTTGCAATGCGAGATTTCGAAAGAGCCCAACAATATATTTCTCGATTGTACGGATATTCCGCTGCGATGAATATATATTTTACGGCACTTTCAACAGTGTATTATTCTTGTGGGTAAGGCTAACAGAACACAAGGATAGAGCAGTCCTTTAACCTTGCCAATTATTATCATTCATTGGTCGTTAAACTGATGTGTTGCTGCTTTGAATTTTGCCACTAACTTTAGCGTAGAGTTTTGCAAGATAATTTTACGAACCACTTGTCACAGACAACAACAGAAAAAGACCTAGAAGACAAAGTGCGGTTAATACTTCGATAGTTTAATAGTCAACAATAATTCCTCCCCAGTTGACTAGCAAGTAGCGAAGGAGTTTTTAATGTGACATCAACTGAAGGTGATGAAAACTAAAAAAAGGCATCACTTAGCTACGGTAGCACTGCATATGTGACAAAACGTTTCTATTAGACTTCATATTCTAAATTGATAAATGTGGGAACATAAAACACATGAATCACATAAAACACCTTTAGAAGATATTACATTACAGTGTGGTAATTGGTAATTGAAGCAGTTTTGCTTATCAAACATAAAAATAACCGCTAATGTACTTCGTACAGATAGTTAGCTTGTCAAGCCAGAAGATGTGCCACTAATAGTCAATAGTGATTTCATTTCAATTATTTTTTATTGATTTTTCTGTAGCATGGCTTATTTGGGTCCGGACATCATAATTAGCGGTCGCAGTCTGTATTTTTCTTCTTTTTTTTGTGCGCCAGTGAGAAGCAGTGTGATTTTCACAACTTTTGTGGCACATGTGCAGCGAGAAATTCTCATGCACAGAAGCTGAAGAATTTCGGTTTAGCGCTGGCATATCAAGCGTCCCCGGGAAATTAAATCCACAAAAATTGAGCACTACCAGAAAAAGTAAACAGCAGAAACAACCCAAAATAGATATATAGTCTGCGCACAGTATACGGCTGGTGATTTTGATGTCAGTGTATATTTCACTGGAGAATCAGCGGCTGTATTTAACAGAACACACTACAGGTGGAACTTGCGGTGAAAAACCTATTAAAACACCACCATCACGGACGGCGTATATGTACGCATTTCTTTTCAAACCTTTAATGCTGTCGAAATGCAGATGAGGTAAAATCACACGGCTTACCAGGAACATTTATGATGACATAGTAATATGGATTACTTATATTGCTTATCTTGAAACCTAACCAATGAAAGAAAGCAAAAATGTCATAGTTTTGCCAGAATAATGAAGTAGCGACGGCGACAGCAATAAAACTTCCAAAAGTGATTTTTTTTGTTTTTTTTACTTCCTGTACACTAGCGTGTGAATGTAATAGTGCTCGAAGCCCCCCCCCCCCCCAATGATAACAGTTTTTCTTATCTTGTGTGCACTGGTTTCAGTTTTTCCCAGCAAAAGTTTGAAGTTGGAAGCGATCGTTTCTGTAGGCGCTTCAAAACACTTCAAGTATGTGCACTATGTAGCAGCTGTGACTTCGCTACTAGGAGAGCTCCTCCCGCCACCGACGCTCCTGAGGTCAAGCCGTCACCGCGAACAACAGGTAGCAATCGCATTAGCAATGGCAAACACAACCCGCGCTATAGTTTACATGGATTCCAGAACCATGGCCCAAGCCTTGTTTGTGGGCTTGGTCTGTGAAGAAGCAACCCATGTGCTTTGGCGTGCCACGTGGACTGACACCAAACGTACAATTTCGTTCCCGGACCTTATGGGCTCTAACGCCCACCTACTCGTTCCAAACTGCTATGAGCTTGCCCACTGCTAGACGTGAGACCTTACTCGCCACACCAAAAAAGAGGGTAGTACACAGCCAAATGGTGAGAAACGGCTCTGAAACCAACTCCAGACCTATTAATGCAATCTATCCGCACCGTTCAAAATGTATTAAACGCAGCTAGCCAGTTAAGGAAAATAAGAAAAAGAAGATCGCGTTCGATAATGGCGATGATGGCTTCTGGCTGCAATTTTGCGCGCATGTTAACGTTTTAGCATCCACATAATTTTGGTGCCGAAACCCGCGACTGAACCAGGGACCTTCAGAGCCCTGCTCCCCATGCGGACAAGCCTTACTTCTACACACGGCGTGCAGGGTTTCAACTCTCGCTTCACGTCGCGGGCGGTGAGGACTGGACTGATGGATGCGACGATCGGCGTTGGAGGATGTCAGCCAGCAGCAAGAATCTCAGAATGAATAAACTCAAAAGCAAGCTATCTGCACGACACAGATTATTCAGGAAGTACGAATTCTACTTGACTCCGCTAGCGTCGACATCGCGAAGCTCACAGCCATGTAGCAACGACTCTCCGCTAGCAATGATGAGCTGTGGCAAATGAACGGGCAGTATGGTTAGTATGTCCCAACAGAACGTATCGAAGAAGAGTAAAGCGCTATCGTGAATTACCAAGATGAAACGCGGAGGATGCTCGCCGAGATGGAGTGCAGCCGTTCACAAATGGAACGCGAACAGGCCGGCCATGCGCAAGCGGCCAGTGGTGAAAACACAGCAGCGATGGCTTTCAACCACGATGCTCCCGCAAAATTTATGACATCCCAGTGACCGCAGCGTCAGATGCCAACAATCAAAGGTGGCATTGCATGGTGAACAAGCTATTCGGAGCAATTCGCACCGCTAATTGACCGCAATAACGACCTGACCCCATTCACGATGTTTTACTACCTGAAGGGCTTCGTATCCGCGGTGACGCAGCGACAGCAATCGTGGGTTTTCCCACGACCGAACCTTGCTTCGCCGGCGCCGTGAATACTATGAAGGAAAAGTTCGGCGATGAGACGATGATTATTCAGCACCATCTGACGACGCTGAGAAATCTCCCAAGGGTGACATCCGCCAACGACATCCGTGGTTAGCGAAAGTTGTAGGATGCCAAGCAGTTGATTATTCGCTGTCTTTGAGCCCTGAACTTGCCGACATAACGTATTCAGCTATGCTCATCGATATCTTGCAGAACGCTCTACCGTGGGACATCGGTTTTTCTTTCACTAGAGAAAAACAGTGCCGCGCTTTAACAAGACCCACCGAACTACGTTTTCCTCAAGCCTCATCCAGTGCTCCAGCGAAGGCGTCGGCTGCGTCGGATGCCGAGCTAAATGACCTGCTACTATTCTTACGAGTGGAGCTCGAAAGCCGAGAGCAGCACGCACTGCAGCATCAGAGACCCGCTGTGGTGAATCACTCGGACCGAAAAAATGGTGGCATCCCAGCGGCATGGTTTTGACGCGTCCGACCTTTTGAGGAGAAATGGAGGTCACTGTGGAGGGAGAACCCATTTCTCGTGAATAATTCGAAGAAAGTACAGGATGGAGCACCGTAGGATCAAAGAAGTCGACCCGCGGGCCATCACTAGAACCCGGTGCGGATTCTCAACGAGGGAATTACAGCAGGAAATGGCGTGAGCAATGCCTGAGTCAAATAACAAGATTAAGCCGGATGCCTCCACTGCCCCGAGGTGACTACAAGATCATCATCCGACCTAAAGGCGGCCTTCGACTCACCGATCATGGGGCCGCCCGACTGGCGACTAGCATTTACCACGCCGCTGAAATTCCGAGAGACGCCCGAAATGAGGACACAATATGCAAAATTTCCAGCAAAATATCATCGTTGTGAGCACACCCATCGAGGCGCATGCTGATAGATACCAGAAAATCTCTCGCATTGTGGTCGGGAAAAGACGTACGATACTGATCGTACTGTTCGCTGGTCTTCGCGTGCCAACATACGTTCGATACGGTGGGGCAATGTTGAAGTGCTCCCTTTACCGCAAACAGATAGAGACGTGTTACCACTGCGGTCGCCTGGGGCACCACGCCGATGTATGCCCAAACCCGAAAGACCACGTGTGCCGTGGCTGTGGTACGACCAACCCCCCGCAAGATCACCAATTCCAGCCCACTTGTCAACTATGCGGCGGCGACCACCAGACGGCTGAGAAGGCGTGCAAGGCACGTTACAAGACGCCGTACCTGGTGAAACGCCGGCGATGGGAGCGACAACAACAACAATATGAAGACTACCCGACGAAGCCAACGCCTGTCCACAACAGCCTCGAGCAGCGTGACACTACCCCTACCCGGAATCCCGGAAAGAAAGCCTGGTCGAGATCTCGGTCGCGGTCTCGGTCGCGGTCTCGCCCCCGGCCCCGCTCCCGGCTCCGCTTCCGGCCCCGCTCCCGGCCCCGCTCCCGGCGCCGCTCCCGGTCGCAGTCAACATCTCGGAGCCGTACACCTGGACCTGGCGCAACCTTCAAGGTGGGCTGGGTAGACGTAGTCAAGGGTGCGCGCTCGGGGTCTGAGGAGGCCGCTTCTCAAGGCAAACTTGATAAATTAGAGGCTGAAATAGCACAGCTAAAGCAGATGTTAGCACAATGTAACCAGAAAATGACAGCTTTAGGAGAGGAAAACAGGACCATCAAGGAGGAGTTACACCACTATAAAAAAACAAAACATGCTCCACCAGTAGTACCACTACTCTCAGCTGTTACACCTAGTGAAAAAATGGAGGAAGGTACAACACCACCACCTCCCAAGCGCAGAGCCGAAAGCCAGACCAATGAATACAAACCCGCACGCGTGACGCCCGAGAATAAAGTCCTGAAGGAAGTTCAGCAATCAGTCAAAGAATTAAATGAGTGGATGAGCAACGCATCCCGACTGATCTCAGCCCTTACTGACCGCGTAGAGACTATAGCTAAAATTACCCAGCAACAAAACGAACACCTACAACAGCGACTCATCGCTGTGGAGGCTAGAATCACCCCTCTGCCACCTAGCAGACTGGACCCCACGGTGAATGTAATGCAACCTTCCTCGTCGGCATTCAGTGTGATACAGCCGGCGACATTCCTACCCCCTGAATCTCATCATAGCTAGAAATCACGCCTACACAATTTGGCAATGGAATTGTAGAAGCTACGCGAATAAGCAAGCAAATCTTCACCAATACCTTAAGGGGAAAGTTAAGTCCGATATCATTTTATTGCAGGAGACACATTGTCTCGCTAAATTGGCAGGCTACCGCTCGATCGGACATGCCAACGGAGAGACGACTGTCCTTACCATCCTAGTTAGACGAAACCTTACGTTCACGCAACACGGCACGGAAATCACCAATATAGACAATATATTTATTGAACTCGTTCCGCAACACAAGACACAAGAAAGTCTTTTTATACTAAACATATACAGCAACCCTAAACAAAAGAAGCACAGATTTCTCAAACTCTTTAAACGCGCCCTCAACATCGCTGGCCAAAATCTCATCTTAATAGCGGGGGACTTCCACGCACCACACACTGCCTGGGGATACTCTTAGGTGTTTCCTAAAAGTAGGGCCCTCTGGTTTGACTCGCAGCAGGAGGGATTAACTCTCATCACCAACCCTAGCACACCCACACGTGCGGGCACTAGCTCCAGTAAAGACACAACGCCTGATCTGACGTTCACGAGAAACACATCAGCAGCCACCTGGAAAAATACCCTAGAGGACCTGGGTAGCGGCCACTACATCATCGAGGTACATGTTCAAGGTGGCCCCCGTAAACCCACGGGAAAAGAGCTAAAGTTGGTAGACTGGACCCAGTTCCACAAATCACGTGAGCACCAGGTCCAACCCATCAGCGGCATAGAGGACTGGATACGCACGCCTAAACAGGACATTAATATTGCCACCCGAATCGTACCTCCCGAGGCACACCTCGAAGAGAGCGATAGCCGGCTCCTCCACATGTGGGAGGCAAAGCAATCGCTCCAAAAGAGGTGGAAGACACAGAAACACAACAGAAACCTCAGGAAACGCATAGCACTCCTCAACACAGAGATAGAGATGTATGCAACACAGCTAAGCCGGCAACACTGGGATAAAACCTGCGATGCGATGGACAGGCAGCTAAGTCTTAGTAAAACTGGGCATTTTCTACGGTTCCTGCTCGACCCAGAAGACAGCAAAACCGCCCAACGACAAACCATCAACAAACTAATACATGCTTACAAGGGCACCGACGAGGAGTTTCTTAGGGAGGTAGAGCTCAAATATATCTCTCAGGCTCCTACTCAGCAGCATCCAGATTATACGGGCCAGATCAGCACTACTCTAGACGAAGAATTTACCGAAGCGGATATCCGTGCCGCCCTACAAAAACTTAACACCAAATCTGCACCAGGTCCAGATAACATCACGAATAGGATGACACGCAATTTGGACGATGAGTCGATCACGCATATCACAGACTATATTAATAACTGCTGGAACACCGGAATCTTGCCCCCGCATTGGGAAACGGCCAAGGTGATTCTGATTCCGAAACCAGGCAAACCACTGAATACTGACAATCTTAGGCCCATCTCCTTAACACCTTGCATAGGCAAATTGATGGAACGCGCTTTCCTGGCTAGACTGACAAATTACCTCGAAGACAATGATTTTTTCCCACACACCATGATTGGCTTCCGCAGGCATCTTTCAATGCAGGATGCCATGTTGCAGCTTAAGCATCACATCATAGACAGTACGGGACGCTCCACTAAGGGCATACTTGGTCTTGATCTGAAGAAGGCTTTTGACTCTGTCACGCATAGCACCATTCTAAATCAGGTCAATACCCTAAACTTGGGGCTTCGCACCCACAACTATATTAGGGCATTTCTTACGGGCAGAACGGCCACGATCACTGTGGGAGCACTCAGGTCGTCCGAAATAACCATAGGAAGTGCGGGCACCCCACAGGGTTCCGTGATATCTCCCATGTTGTTTAACCTCACCCTCATCGGTCTTCCTTCAAAACTTCAAACCATCCAAGGACTTCATCACACCATTTACGCCGACGACATCACTCTGTGGGTGTGTGACGGCAGTGGCTGTTCCATTCAACAGAGATTACAGGAGGGGATTGACGCAGTCGAACGGTATTTACAAGGAACTGGACTATCCTGCTCGGCGGAGAAATCTGAGCTACTGCTATACTGCCCTACACTTAGTGGTCGGCCACCCAAACAACATCCCCAAGCGCAGGCACACGCTGATATAAAACTCACTACAAGCGATGGTCACGCCATACCAACCGTGGACAAAATCAGAGTGCTAGGTTTGATCATAGAAAGTAAGGGTACCAACGGAGAGACAGTTCGCAACATTGAAGCCACAGTGTCTAACACGATGCGCCTCATTAGGCGCATTACCAATAAACACAAAGGCATGAAAGAGGCCAGCATCATCCGTTTGACCCAAGCGTTTGTTCTAACTCACATCACCTATACCGCGGCGTACCACCGATGGTTCACCGCGGAAAAGTCAAAACTCAACAGCCTAATTAGGAAAATTTACAAACAAGTGCTAGGTTTCCCTCAAAACACCAGCACCGAACTTCTCCTTCAACTTGGTTTACACAATACCCTTGAGGAACTTATTGAGGCGCAACAAATCTCCCAATTCGAGCGTTTAGCCAAGGCTAAGCCAGGCCGCCAGATTCTATGTAATCTCGGTATTACTTACCAGACTCAACACGGAGACAAACACGACATACCACTCACTATTCGTGCTAAGCTAACAGTACCACCCATACCAAGAAACATGCACCCTGAACAAAACAAGGGCAGACGTGCCACTAGAGCCAGGGCCATGTCAAAGATGTTTGGGCGCAACCATGAGGCAGTCTTTGACGACGCAGCACGCTACCAGGAACGTCACCACTTCGTGGCTGCTGTCGTAGACCACACACAACAATGCAAACGCAGCGCGTCAATCATCACACGGAACGTAGAAACGGCAAAGGAAGTGGCTATCGCGATGGCCATAGCCCACACTAACGCCTCATGCGTAATCAGCGACTTCAGACAGCCGTTCGAAACTACGCCAGTGGCATAATCTCCCCCGAGGAATTGCGGATTCTTAATACAGGCAAAATTCACGAGGCGGACAAATACGTACACATCTTGTGGTTCCCTGCCCACACACCACTAGGTAACGCGGAGGCCAGTCCGAATGAAGTGGCGCCCAACGTGGCTCGAGGTCTTACGTTCCGAGTCACTTCAGACGAAGCGGCCACCCAAACGGACCTTTCTGCGCCGGTGTGGGAATAGGACGATCGGCTCACTAAATTTAATGACATAATTCAACACTATCGACTGCAAAGGCGGGAGTACCCTCCGCCTCACTCCAAGCTAAATCGGGCCCAGTCCGTTCAGTGGCGACAGCTACAAACACGCACATACACGAACCCTGTCATCATGCACCACATACATCCTGACGTCTATAGCTCTAATCTATGCCAGTACTGTACCACCAGAGCCACTCTCGACCATATCCTATGAGAATGTCCAGCATTAGTCAGATATTCTGGGGTCGCGGCCTCCAATAAAAACCTTCGGGCGCGTTGGCGGACTGCGCTGCTCAGTTCGGGCCTGGACAAACAACTTTGGGCGATCCAGCAGGCCAAGGAAGCTACCGGGAGACACGGTCTCTCCGTTGGCCCCTAGGTGGGAGCCCATCCCAGCAATCTGACGGAAATTAATAAAGTCTATCTCTCTCTCCCAGCGGCATCAGTTTTTCAAGCCACATCTATGCTCAAGTTCAAGTGCTTCTTCTGCCGTGTTGATCAGCACGGGACGCGCAGCTGCAACGCTGATATTCCTCTTGCAGTAAAAATAATGCAGATCCCACGTACAGTGGGAATCGATTATATGCGAAGCACGAATTAAAAATGTTGATATGGAACTTTAAAATCAGCACAACGTTACGACGTGGAGGTAAATGATGCCGTACATGACTTTTATATCATAATTATCATGTTTGGATGCGTCGTTTACCTTCGCTATCTATTAACGTCACGTGATACCAGATATGAGGAGCTAGCGAAATAGTTAAGAGCACGTTATGAGTGTGGTATGGTTACATGTCCTTACATGAAGGCACTTGATCTCTAAGTGGGCACTATCAAAAACGAGCATGTTTCCGCCATCTTGGCAGTGGCAAAAGCTGGCTGCACTTCTGCTGCCAAGGCATTGCGGAGCTTCCACTGCAGCAATTTTTTTAATCCTCCTTGCTTTAAACCACCTTGAGGGTAAGCGAGGAAAGCGGTGATGCAGTCACTAGAGGGAGGCGACTTCGCAAAACTATTTTAGATTTGGATAAAGCCGCCACCGCAAAATGCGGTAATGGGTCGACAAAATTCCGCTTCTACTGAAAATGTGCTGACTGGGACGGATGCCAAGCAACGCGCGTTGCAGGTGCTATTTGCGAAAGACATAGTATTGATGACTTACTTTACTGCTCCAAAGTGGCGAAACCACTCCGCCTGCTAGCAGCAGCGTAATAAAAGAGAGACTAGCCCATAAATATTTCTTATTTCTTCTCTGGAATAGGTCTTCGAGCATACCATTTTCTGGATAGTTACTGACAGCACCCACTTTTGTAGTGTCAGTAACTAAAGTAGTTATGATCCTTGCACACGAAGAGCCTACGTCATTTTAGTTACTAACAGAACTAATAAACATTTATTCGCTCTCTCTCTGTACAAGCACAATTTGAAAATTGTGTTCCCCAAATTGTGTAGCACCCAAACGTTCAGAACGAATTTTTCGGCAATTCAGAGTACAAGCACTCTACCATGGGAACACAAACAACGTGAGTTCGTGTGTTTAGAAAAAATTTATTGCCACAAACGTCAATAACAATCAACAGAACATTTCCGTCTTAGACATACTCTAACGATGATGACAAGACAGACGTCATTTACATGAACATGGATATGAGATGACGTTGAAAAAACATGTACATTCGATGGTGCACTCAAACACAACCACAAAATACTTCAAGGTAAACAAGAGACAAATAAAACATAAATATGTACATTTTGCATATTTACATGTTGGCATGCCATTTCTGCCGGCACATCGACAGATCAGCCTACCAATACCAGGCCGGCCGAAAGACAAGTTTCACTCGTCCGTCATAGACCGACACAAAAGGGCAAGACCAGTGCCGAAGAAATTCCTCTTCACCGAGGAAGAAGAGCTCCTCCGACAAAACAGACAGCAGCTCCGAGTACAATCGTTCTAGGATCGGGTAGAGCGCGCGGCGGCGGCGGCCCGCTGCAACCGCCTCGCAGCGGTTGCGCCAGAGGCAGAAAGCGCCGGCAACAATGAGAAGACAAGCAAAGCGGCCTCGCGAACAACGCCCAGAAAAAACGAAGCGATTTACTCTGAGGCAGTTAAATCCAGCATGTACGGCTCTCCAAAAAACGCGAGCAATGATACAATGCCTCAGAAAATGCTGATTTGTTTCCCGAAGGGAGAAGTTCGGACATGTTGCTGACTGGACTATTCTCCACCTTTCGAGGCGGTCGAGAGTGGGAAGTACACCGTGCTTGGAGACGTGCCGTGCTTGGAGCGGGATGTTTGCACGCACGCGTAATCTCGACAATATTTCCAGCCACCATGGTTTATAGGGTCGCCTCGAAGAGTTGCTTTTCAATATTCGATAATGCTCTGGAAAACCGGTAACGCAAGCGAATATGCTTGAAAATCTTCGCATTACCTTTGAGAACTTTAGTCGAACATTACCGAGAAGAAGCATCGCAAACACTGTCATCATCAGATACGAATATTTATTGCTGTTATTTCTGTCACTTAACGAGTACAATAAGTAAATGAATTGGGTGAAAGATTAAAAAATTGGCAGCATATCCATGGAGTGAATGACGGAGAGTGGGGCGAAGCATTCATCTGTTCATTCGTTCTTGCTTCCGTCCGTCCATGCATCCGTCTGTGTGACCGTCCATGCGTCCATCCACCCATCCGTGCATGCGCCCGTTCGTGCGTCCGTCCCTGCGTTCGTCCTTGCAGCCGCCCCTGCGTCCGTTCATGCGTCCATCCATGCACCTGTCTATGTGTCCGTTCGTCCATCTATTCAGCACTCCAAGTACCACCATCTCGCAACTTTTCATCATATATTCCCCATATAGAAGCACCGCCATCCAGCGGACATTCCAAGGACTAAACGAGAGGTGGCACACGCACACTTTCTTACGGTTTGCGCTTCGGGTCCACTTCCAACCTTTAACCACCTCGAGTTCATGGTATATACTAGTTCACTGTATTCATGGCACTGCGCCGAACGCTCGGTAAACCTTTCGAAAACCAAGGACGTTACGCCCAGCGAGTATGACGTAGCAAACTTTTTCTGTCAGATAGTGCTCAATGTACATGCCAATGGCTGCTAATGGGAAATGAGAGGCGGAGAATTCGGCTTTTACTTTCTTACCGCTTGCGCTTCATATCTACTTCCCATTTTAACCACCTCGAGTTCATTCATGGTATATACAAGTTCATTGTAGTCATGGCACTGTGGCTTAACGCTCGCTACACCTTTCTAAAGCTAAGAAGGTTACACCCAGCGAGTATAACGTAGCAACCCTTTCTTGTCAGATAGTGCTCAATGTACATGCCAACGGCTGCTAATGATGATCGCAGCCTCCGCGTTAACTAAAAGCCGAATGCTCCTATCTCTCATTCCCTATTAGCAGCCATTGACATGTACATTGAGCACTATTCTTTATTGTTCAACAACGCGCAGAAGAAGTCTCTCACGGGCACCACCTGGGAGGTCAAAATGTTATACTTGTTAGAGACAATGGGGGACAAACGGGTGCCGCTATAAGGAGCTTTGCCCCTAAAATGCTGAATGGTGTTCTGGAGGCGCTGCGTTAGAGCGCCTCGAGCGTGCAGCGGAGGCGCACGAGCGCATCGAGGCAAGTTAGACACCAGAGCCGTCTGGCAGTTGTCTTCGAAAACGAAGGCGTGCGTGCCCGCGGAGAAAGAAGAGCGCCTGTCTCGGAGGTCAAATGGTGTAGAACGCAAAGCGCGGGCAGGTGCCACCACCATGTCGTCTTTGCAAAGCGTTGGAAACACCTTTTTGAGGATCGCGTTGTACTGTCAGCGCAGCGGGATGAACGATGCATTCCTTAGTTACTTGTGTAAGCCTTCTCTTGTATAAAGGCACACATACAAAACATCGACGCATTGTTATGGTGCCTCAGATGTGCGCACTTTTTCTTTTTAATTGACAATCGCACAAGTATGAACGCTGAAACTTGAGCAATATTGGTGTGCGCTGCGGACGGGGTCGGCCGTTTGGAGCCGCTTGACGTATCGTTTAGGGCACACAAACAGAGAAGTGTACAGACACACAGACAAACAGACAGACAAAATTTTTCCGACAAAAGTCACCAAAAAAGACTATCGTCTTTCAAACAGGTAGCGTATATCCCTCCTTCATTTTCACCGTGGCGCAAGTGTGAGCCTCCCCCCCCCCCCCCCCCCCCAAAAAAAAAGCAGTAGATGATACGAAACGTACTTTTAAATGCGAAGCATTTCTTAGCGAACTTCGGCGACTGAGCGTATCTATCTATCTACCTATCTATCTAGCTGCGTTCGACTTTTAGCCCTCCTGGCCGTTTCAGTAATGGAATTGATACCAAACTTGGCATGGCATAACATGACTGTATGAGGAACATATTTAACTATTCATGAGATGAAAATCACGATATATATCTCATGAAAGTCAAGATTTACATTTATTGATCCTGCAGCTCTTGCGGTGGTTTCGTTCACATGATATGTTGCAAAACGGGTACGGTATGGCAGGGATGCATGGTGAAAACAAGTGACAAAACCTAACAAGAAAATCATGACATGCGTGTCATGTACACACATGACTACGTTCCACGCCCGTGATTCATTCGCGGCCGTTTAGCTAGAGTCACATATATCAAATTTGGTATTACGGTAAGTGAATGGATAACGATGGTATGTGACTGGTGCAAACATGATAATCATAAGATCTGTGTCATGTAATAACATGACTACATGCCACAGTCAAGAGCGTGGTATGTTGTCATGTCCTTACATGACACGCGTGTCAGAATTATCATGTTTGCACTAGTCATATATTTCTTCATTCATTTACGTCTCGTAACACCAAATTCGGTATATGTGGAGCTAGCAAAACGGCCGCGAGAGCGTCAAGAAGGGCCCAATATACTCCAATGTGGCGTTGACGCGCGCGCGCGCGCGCGCTGGGCACAGCGACGCTACGTCAGCAAAACGCGAGCTTTCTATAGTCTGAGGCCAGACACGACCGGCGCGACCAGCTTCCATCCTCGTGACCCGATGGCGACCGGTGCGAAATGCCACGTGCTGCATTTCGCGCCGATGACATTACCCCAACAGCACTGCGTCTGCCTCTTTTCGTGACGGAGGGACGCCGGACGTGCTGAAACGCGCATGTGTCAAAGCAACGCAGCGCGCCACGCGCCTGCGAGTATTTGGCAGGACCGCCGCCTGGCGTGGCCACGCTTTCATGACGCGACGAAACGAACGCCGGTGCGCACGCGTGCTGTCTCGTTGAAGTGCATTGGCGCCTTGACTGTGGCATGTAGTCGTGTTGTCACATGACACGAATCTTGTGATTATCATGTTTGCACCAGTCACATAACTTCGTCACCCAATGACGTCACGTAATACCAAATTTGGCATATGTGAAGCTTGCGAAACGGCCGCGAGCGCATCATGAGAGTGGCATGTAGTCATGTTGTTACATAACACATGTGTCGTGATTATCATGTTTGGATGTGTCATCTACCTATGTCGCCTGTTCGCATCACGTCATACAAATTTTTGTACATGTGAAGCTAGCGAAACCGCCGTGAGCGCATCTTGAGCGTGGCGTGTAGTCATGTTGTTCCATGACATGCATGTCATAATTTTCATGTTAGAATCTGTCGCTTGTGTTTGCCATGCAATCATGTCATACCATACCAGTTTTGCAACATGTCCTATGTGCGAAACCGCCACAAGAGCAGCGAGACCTTGAGATGTAAGTCATGACAATAAGTACATATATCTCATGATTTTTATGTTAAGACTAGTCATATATGCTCGCCATACAGTCAAGTTACACCATATCAAGTATGGTATTGATACTATTATCCAAACGGCCAGGAGAGCTAAAAGTCGTAGGCGGCTACATAGATAGATAGATATATAGATAGATAGATAGATAGATAGATAGATAGATAGATAGATATGTTAGAAACTTGCGCAAGAAGTGTAAAAGAGTAATGTCATGGTATTCATTATCAAACATAACAGCCGTTCGGTTTTTCGCGGTTTCATTTACATCGGCTCCTCAGGGAAGTATCTAGGGGCTGAATTCTAGTGGGCTTCAATTAAAGTAGGCATACGCAACTAGTCGGTGCAGTTTTCAACAATATAGCTTTAAAGGGCCCTTAAATCATCCACAGGTCGAAATTAAGTTGCGGCACGGAAATCATGTTCGAGTGTGCGAAGAACGCGGAGCTGTGAGAATTTTTCAAAATGGTGTCGTAATAGTGGAGCTAGGCGCGTTCGATTATTGAAACCATTACGTTCATTCCTTCCATTCTCTTCTGCGCTACCCTATGTATCCTCTCTCGAGCCGCTTTGCCCTCTCCGACCAGCCCTCCCAATCTCACGCGGCACACGTCATCGCTAACGCACTGCTTGAAACACGCTCTACTTCCGGTTGCTGCAACTCTGTCCGCTGACTACGTTAGCTGCCTTGTACTGGCTTGGTTGTTGGCGCGTCATGGCTGGTGGGATTATAGGAATTGTGCCGGTGTGAACACTGCGCAGCCCACACGCCTGATTCATCAGCTGATGCGTGAGTGACGCACGCCCACGGGCACCTCGACGAACAGCAAGCTACTGGACAGCTGCTTCCAGACTGATTTGAGGTCGTAGGCTCTTGCTCTAAGAATCACAGCATATTTGAATCGGAGCGTCAGAGACATTCTAGCAATACTTCACGCGCAGGCACGAAAGGCTCTGAAAGAAGAAGGCATGGTTTCTTGGAATTTGTGACGCGTCAGGGGAGCGTTACGCTGCCACTTGTAGAATTGCTGATCTTTACGGAATCCTCTACAGGAAGCGCGTGTTTACTTAAAATGTTCAATGACCCTCTAAAGAGCCTCATTCGCAGACATTGGGGTCGTTGGTTGCGAGCGCAAAATCTTGTACACGAAATGCAGTGAAAGTGACTTGCATGTCTCACAAGCACACGAGTCCTGTATACATGTTTCATAATGCAGCTTGTAATATAACAATAATATTGCGTGGTACAAGCGTACGTTGCGATTGGGCGTCAGAACATGTGATTATCACGAATTCATGGTTTAAATCAGGCCACCCTCTACGAAAGGCACACATGTTGCTGTGCATTTTCTCCTAAATGGGCACAGAAGTCAAATAACAATTTACGTCTGAGTGAAGGCTCAATGTATGACATCTAAAACGACAACATTATCTACAACAGTGCCCTACTTACCGAGAAATCGAAGTGAATTCACAAGAACACCACCGCCGTAGAAAATTTTCGAAATGATCCCGATGACATCAGATTAACCGCCTACAAGTTATCACTAATAATATATCCAGCTGAACTAAATAAAGAACTTTCCGTCGTCTAGGTTTGGTCCTCCCTTTTCCTCTCGCACCTGAAAGGGGAGGAGTACCTTTCTGCTAATAAATAATGTTTGTTCATCATCATCATGTCACAAAACGAGCGCTAAAAAACGGGCGCGCCGCCAAATTCTCGCGACGAAGCGCCGAGATGTCAACGAAAAAGAAAAAGAAAACAAGCATCCAAAGACTCCCCGGGCGCGCGTCCTTCTTCCCTCGGAAGCGTGGGTTCGCCGACGAACCTCCTCTCGTCGGCGCCCAAGCAAGCCCCGGAATGTTCTAGATGGAAAGGCGCGTGGTGATGCCGAATTGCGTCATCCGTCGCGGACGGCCTTCGAACCGTCTCGCCCTCTCCCCAGCCTTCGCTGCGTATCGCGCCGACGAAATGATGAGAACTTTCTGGAATCTCGCGCGGAAGATATCTAACCGAGCAGCGGAGATGGGAGACCAGCAGAAAAAGGAAGTTAACGCCAGAGTGCGTAAGGTATTACGCCGCGTCTGTCGGTGAAGGTTTTGTCCTTAGTGACAAAACAGGAGAACAAGAAAGTATGCGCCAGAGTGCGTAGGGTGTTCCGCCTTGTGGGCGAAGCCTTTTGTCATCCGTGACAAAGGAGGAGAAGAAAAGGATTTCCACCTGAGGGGTGAAGGCTCGAGCTACAGGCAAGAGTGTGTCTCTACCGCTATCGAGCGAAGACGAAGTGGCAATAGCTGCGTGTGGGAAGCCGACGTGTTTCCGGCGAAGAAGTTTGAAGCTTGGAGAGCGGCCAAGTGAAGGCGTGAGATTTCCAGGAAGAGAAACTTCGGGGGCAGCGGAACGACAACAACGCTGGGCTTTGAGTGAGTGATTCTCGTAAGAGTATAATCCAGACTTTTGTTCCAAGAGTTCCAAGAACTTTGGACTGAATAGGTTTTCTATCTCTTTAGTCTTTAAGTGTCTTGGTTGTTCAATGCATGCGACTGCATTGTAGAGCGTATTGTCTGTGTCCGTTGTTTCGAGTGTGGCCGATTGTACTGTTTAGTACGTTGTTTGATTGGTGACATATTGTATTCAACTATTGTGGAGTGTGCATACTTGTGTATTGTTTTTGATCTGCCATTATTGAGAATATAATTTTGTTTTGCTTATCAACTCTCGGCTCTGACTTGTTCTTTGGGCCACAGACGGCGTCCACTGCCGCGCCAAAAAGGACCACTTCTAAATTGTCCACGCTTTCGTGGTGCGGTTCGGGGGGGCGATACTTCGGCCCTTGAAATTAGCCCGGCGATCGCCTCCCGAATTAACGGGACCAATGACAAATCATCATTGTATATCAAGAGACGCAACAAAATGTGGCCTGTTTGTTTCTGTTTGAGCCATGAAAAAAACCACCGCTGGACGTTACAATAGGGAATGGCACGAATGGTTCGAAAATTCAAGTTTCACGTAGTTACACTGATCACATGTTGCTATCTAGCGGGGCGCAGATAAATAAAGAATATTGTCTGCAATCTTAGAGCCAATAGGGGGAGTCGATCAACGGCCACTGTTGCTGCTGTGGCTCCCGCTGATTTCGGTCTGCTGTTACTAGCGCAGTAAAGCGGGACAAAGATGTTCATGGCGACAGTGACGCGAGTCGGTGCGGTTCGTCCGCTTCTTGACGCGGGTAATTTGAAGTGCGCGAACCCGATGCGGACCACCAAGACGTGATTTTATTTTAAAATAAGCCCTTCATTACACAACAGTAACACTACTACGTTTCTGTTCCACTATTTTCACAATCAACGTCGACTTGATAGTTGCTTTTAGTGCCACTTCAAGGTCACATGTTGGGTGCACAGCAAGTTAAAAAAAGACATAACGTGCACAATTCCTTGAGGTGTAAAGCATGCTACCCATTGCACAGAATGCAGCCGTATGCAAAAGCTTCACTGAAACATCAGTTTTTGAACTCTATAGGCACTACGAACAGGATATGGCTATCCCGTTGAATTCCTAAAGGTGAAGTTCAAGGATACTCAAATTTTCAAAAACTCACATTGTCCTCATGCACTTGTGTATGACGACTCGAAGGTTAAGGTGAGCTTCTTTTTCTTCTCACTCGATGCATTCGTCTTTGCACTACCCTCAAAAAAAGAATTGGGATTTTAACTAGCTATTTAAGTGCCTTCGAGACTTTGACTTCGTGAAGACGTCGTTTGATGAACTCATAATCTCAAGCAGTTATGATGACGCCGTCATAACGTTACAAAGTTTCAAAACATGTGACGACGTGATTGCGTCACATAATGGTGTCATAACAAAAATACCTCATCAAGTGACTTTTGCATTGTTTTTGAGGCTGCCGACGCTGGCGGTCAGTTTTTTTTATATGAAGCATCCTAACGTTTTTGCCCTAATGATACATCTCAAATAACAATGGCGTTCACGGCCCAATCAAGGAATGATACGTCAACCAATTTTGCAAACGAGCACTTGAGATAGTTGTACGCTAGAGCACTTCATCTCTAAGAGCCTACAGATTTTCATGCGTTGCTTGCTTTTTTTGAGCATTATGATGATGTCGAGTATGGCTCGTTCCAATAAGCAAATGCATTTTAAAAGCGCAAGGCGAGAGTATATCAGTGCTATACTTTGAAATATCACATGATGTGTTCAGAAAAAGTTGTCAACAATTTAGAGTACCTGTTGCTCTACTGTGGGCGAGCACAAAGCCGTCCCGCGGGCCTCTGAAGTACTAAACCACGCGAACCAGCTGCTGAAATGTCCCACGTATCATAGCGCGAACAACACATTATGCCGAGTTTCCCGAATTAGGCGAGTTAACAAACTTTCGTTTCGCGTGTAAAAGAAGACTTAAAGAGAAATAGTTATGATTATTTTACAGGCTGAAGAATCGTTAGAGTTTATAAAAAAAAGGGAATAGAAGAGCAGTTATTCTGAAATACCTGCATGTTCAATCAATCTATCGCAAGTGGTGTTCTCAAAATCTGTCAAACACACGTTACGTGTCACCAACTACTTTAAGTATATTATGAACAACAAACTTGACAAAGACAAAAGTATCTCTTTCCATACGTTTGAAGCCACTGGGTTGTTCAGACATTCAAACTGGTGTCTGAACAAATACGTTCTTGAGTGAGTGAGTGAGTGAGAAAGGAAAGGCCGGGAGGTTAACCAGATATTGGCATCTGGTTTGCTACCCAGCGCTGGGGGTGGGGAAGTAGGGGCAAGAAAGAGGGGTTAGAGAGAGGGGAAAAAAACGCACGCGCACTCATAAAAAAAAACGAAAACACACACTGGAAGGGCGTCCCAGCTACAACCGTTCAGCAAGGCCGGTCAATCGCAAAAAGTTCAGCAGCGCTTTCAGGGCCCTCTTCTGTGAAGTCGCATCCTGACGATACTGCAGAATTTCCTGCTCCGACAGAGGCTGATCATCTAATTTGTTGAGTTCCCTGCGAAGGCAAAGTCGCCACCTACTATACGCTAGGCACTCACAAAGAACATGTTGAATGGTTTCCTCCTTGCCACAGTGGCCACAGGCTGCGGTGTCGGCCATCCCAATGCGGAAAGCGTAGGCGTTGGTAAATGCAACGCCCAACCACAGCCTACATAACAGGGTCTGGTCTGCTCGGCGAAGCCTCGACGGGACTTGAAGACTTCGCGTAAGGTCAAACGAGTACATTCGAGCATGCTTGAAGTGCGGCTGATTCCATTGCGATGTGGTTTTCCGGCGAGCAAGTCTGCGGAGCTCTCGTGCAGCATCCGTCCTAGAAAGTGGTAGTCGCAGTTTATGATTTTCTGTGTGGGCTGAGCGGGTAGCTTGATCGGCCCGTTCATTGCCGATGATTCCGCAGTCACTGGGCAACCACTGAAATGTAATTTGGGGCCCTTTCTCAGTCATAGAGCGGTTGACTGGGCTAGTTGGTATGGCATACTTGGGTTTTAGCAGCGCGAAAAATGCACGAAAGACAAGAAAGGGACGAGACAAGCACTGACTTCCAACTAAAATTTTATTGACGGGAAGACCGTTAATATACAATGGAGCACAAAGAGTGAAAAAATGACGTATTTTAAGATACAAATTATCAACTAACGCCATGCCTGCTGCGCCTACCCTCGCACCTCAAGAAACATATCTCTTTATCTGATAGGGCAACTGAAGGCTTGCTTACACATGCGCTGCTTTCAAGCTCCATTTGAGCAGCCTCATAAATTATACGCACGTTTTCCTCTTTAATCTTGCATAGAACTGTTGTTTTTTCAAACAGCGGAGTGCACCCACACGTGCTCACGTGTTGCGCTAAGAAGCCATCTTTTCCGCCACGAACATTATTGGCATGTTCCCGTAAGCGATCGTTAAGGCATCTGCCCGTCTGGCCCACATAACATGCACCGCAAGAAAAAGGGGTCCTGTAAACGACGCCTAACGCGCAGTCCACAAACTGCGTTCTGTGCCTCACCATACACCGTTTTCTCATACTCTTTACGGGGCAGGTCCTGTTTGTCAACTGGGACAACTTATCAGGGGCACTGAAGACCACTTTCACATTGAGGCGCTGTCCTATTTTCTTTAGGCGGTGTGACACAGAATGCATGTACGGAATAACCGCTACCTTTTCCCTCTTCTCCGCTGTGGTGCCATCACTGTTGCAATCAGTGCCCAATCGTTTCCTTTTTCTGTGCATTGCCTCCGCCACGGAAATGAGCAAAGTGCGAGGGTACCCTTCTCTTTCTAGGCGCTCCGACTGTGCCAAGAGACTAGCTGCTAAGACGTGGTGACACGACCTCTCTAAAGCATTGTGAAAACATGATTGAACAATGCCTCTCTTTACTAATTTGCTATGCGCAGACGAGAACGGAAGAACAGGCTTCTGCGAGCGAGGCTCGTAACACCAGCACGTGTGGTTCTCCGAAAAAGAAATCTTTAGGTCAAGAAAGCGGATGCTATCCCTTTCCGGCATCTCGTGCGTCACCACGAGTGGATAGAGGCATTCGCGAAAGATTTGCAACACCTGCATGACCTTGGAATGAAAGGTCTCTGAATCACACCTCAAAATTAACAGATAATCATCCACATACCGAAAGGTCTTTACTACAGATAGTTCACCAAGCTTCACATTCAATGCCCTATCAAATTTGGCTAATAGCAAGTCACTTAGAAAAGGAGCTATGGACGATCCTATTGAGACACCTTCTTTCTGTATATATGTTTTTCCGTTCCATTCTACAAACGTTGATGTGATGTACAAAGATAAAAGTTCTAAGAAACCTTTGGACGAAATACCCGTGGTGTTCTGAAATGGCACCGCGCCGAAACTGTCAATGCATTCAACAATGCATGCTAACAAACCTTCGTGCGGAACTGTGCTCCACCAGAAGACACCGACAGATTTGTCTCAGAAGGCATCGACGTTCTCTTACGGGGTAAGCCAGCTAACAGTGGCGTACCAGTAGGTAAAGTTGCTGCTTACCTCATAGACAATGCTCTTTGTGTTGTACCTTCGGACAAAGAGGGAGGGTTTGCTGTGTTACCGAGAGGCCTGTACTTTGAAAAGGCCCACCAAGCAATTTCGTCCGTCTTTCGGGTGTGCGAAGGCATTAATCTCGCTAAGATCAGATCGAGGGCGAAGAATCTGTGCTCCGAGTTAGATTTGCCGGTTCTGGCGCGAGAAATCGGCAAAAGTGACAAGCTGTCCTTAAATATGTTTTTCACAACCAAGACCCACAAAGAAGGAGCACCTTTCCGCACAATCGTTTCGGAAAGGAATTCTTGGCAGTATGAACTAGGGCGGTTTTTGCAAGATAAGCTGAAATTGTTCCCTGTAGAAGACCCCTTCAGAATATTCAACTCTGGAGAAGTCGTCAACTTTCTGAAGCAGCATCCAGGCGCGAGGTTTAGAGCTTTTTCGATTGACATAAAAGACCTTTATTATTCCCTTCCGCACGAAGGTTTGTTAGCATGCATTGTTGAATGCATTGACAGTTTCGGCGCGGTGCCATTTCAGAACACCACGGGTATTTCGTCCAAAGGTTTCTTAGAACTTTTATCTTTGTACATCACATCAACGTTTGTAGAATGGAACGGAAAAACATATATACAGAAAGAAGGTGTCTCAATAGGATCGTCCATAGCTCCTTTTCTAAGTGACTTGCTATTAGCCAAATTTGATAGGGCATTGAATGTGAAGCTTGGTGAACTATCTGTAGTAAAGACCTTTCGGTATGTGGATGATTATCTGTTAATTTTGAGGTGTGATTCAGAGACCTTTCATTCCAAGGTCATGCAGGTGTTGCAAATCTTTCGCGAATGCCTCTATCCACTCGTGGTGACGCACGAGATGCCGGAAAGGGATAGCATCCGCTTTCTTGACCTAAAGATTTCTTTTTCGGAGAACCACACGTGCTGGTGTTACGAGCCTCGCTCGCAGAAGCCTGTTCTTCCGTTCTCGTCTGCGCATAGCAAATTAGTAAAGAGAGGCATTGTTCAATCATGTTTTCACAATGCTTTAGAGAGGTCGTGTCACCACGTCTTAGCAGCTAGTCTCTTGGCACAGTCGGAGCGCCTAGAAAGAGAAGGGTACCCTCGCACTTTGCTCATTTCCGTGGCGGAGGCAATGCACAGAAAAAGGAAACGATTGGGCACTGATTGCAACAGTGATGGCACCACAGCGGAGAAGAGGGAAAAGGTAGCGGTTATTCCGTACATGCATTCTGTGTCACACCGCCTAAAGAAAATAGGACAGCGCCTCAATGTGAAAGTGGTCTTCAGTGCCCCTGATAAGTTGTCCCAGTTGACAAACAGGACCTGCCCCGTAAAGAGTATGAGAAAACGGTGTATGGTGAGGCACAGAACGCAGTTTGTGGACTGCGCGTTAGGCGTCGTTTACAGGACCCCTTTTTCTTGCGGTGCATGTTATGTGGGCCAGACGGGCAGATGCCTTAACGATCGCTTACGGGAACATGCCAATAATGTTCGTGGCGGAAAAGACGGCTTCTTAGCGCAACACGTGAGCACGTGTGGGTGCACTCCGCTGTTTGAAAAAACAACAGTTCTATGCAAGATTAAAGAGGAAAACGTGCGTATAATTTATGAGGCTGCTCAAATGGAGCTTGAAAGCAGCGCATGTGTAAGCAAGCCTTCAGTTGCCCTATCAGATAAAGAGATATGTTTCTTGAGGTGCGAGGGTAGGCGCAGCAGGCATGGCGTTAGTTGATAATTTGTATCTTAAAATACGTCATTTTTTCACTCTTTGTGCTCCATTGTATATTAACGGTCTTCCCGTCAATAAAATTTTAGTTGGAAGTCAGTGCTTGTCTCGTCCCTTTCTTGTCTTTCGTGCATTTTTCGCGCTGCTAAAACCCAAGTATTTCTCAGTCAGGTGGTGTATAATCTCTGCTATCTCTAGTACCAGCTGCTCGTGTGGTCCACGGCGTAAGGCTGATAGTAGAGACTGCAGTGCCGCCTTCGAGTCACAGAAAATAGTCCACTTGCGCGTAGGCTGATCAACTACAAATTGCAACGCGGCACGAAGTGCTGCCAATTCTGCTGCCGTTGATGTTGTTGCGTGAGATGTCTTGAATTTAATTGTCGTGGCCAACCTTGGTATCACTACTGCTCCTGTAGAGCTGTCCGGCTGAACCGATCCGTCAGTGTAGATATGTGTGGAGTCTTGATATTTCTCATACAAGAGAAGTAGTGTGAGCTGTTTAAGAGCCGGTGACGACAAATTGGCCTTTTTCTCGACGCCAGGTATGTTAATATTAATTATTGGTTGAGCGAGGCACCATGGCGGAGTCACAGGTCTAGCGGCAGGAGAGAACGAAGTTGGGATCGACTCACCATGTGCGGTCACTGTTTTGCAGTAAGATGTGCATGGTCGGACCACTGGTAGAGAGGCTAGGTGATGTCGAGGGGTTCGAGCAAGGTGTCGTATATGTGTCCTCAGCACTTCCACATTAATGTGGGTCTTGATGAGGTTGTCCCTTGTGATGGCGATAGTCGCCGCTGTTGATGCACTTTGGGGCAAGCCTAAACATATCCGGAGTGCTTGAGCCTGGACACTTTGAAGCATTCGTATGCTTGTTTTACTTGCGTTGGTTAACACAGGTAGGCTGTACCGAAGGAATCCAAGGAAAAGAAACCTGTATAGTCGCAACATAGCAGTTGTGGACATTCCCCAGTTCTTTCCAGCGAAGAACTTGAACAAATGACAGATGCCTGTCAATCGCCTTTTCATGTATGATACATGTGAGCTCCATGAGAGGTCTCTGTCAATTATAACACCTAGGAACTTGTATGATCTGAGGTGACGTATTCTTTCGTTGTTTATCAGAACGCTGTAGTTATGCATTGGTTTGCGCGTAAACGCCACTAGTGCACATTTCTCAGAGGAAATTTCCAGACCTCGTTGACGGAGGTAAATAGCAACTTGAGTGGCAGCTCTCTGAATTCGCGCTCGCAGCTGTAGACGTGTTACTGCAGACGTCCAAACGCAGATGTCGTCCGCGTACATTGACAATCTGACAGTACTTGGCAGATGCTCATTTAGAGCTATTAGCGTCAGGTTGAATAGTACAGGGCTTAGTATGCCACCCTGGGGAACACCACGGTGGCTGTAGTGTAGCGAAGTGTCACCATCCTCGGTTCTCACGAAAAAGGATCGCTCAGAGAGATAGCTGCGTATCCACTGAAACATCCGACCACCCACTCCTACCTCCTTGAGAGCGGTGAGGACAGCTTCATGTGTGACGTTATCGTACGCTCCTTTAACATCAAGAAATAAAGAAGCGCAGAGACGCTTACGGCCTTTTTCGTGCTGCACGTAGGTGACCAGGTCTATGACGCTATCAATTGATGACCGGCCACGGCGAAATCCCGTCATAGCGTCCGGGTAGATGTTGTGATGCTCCAGGAACCATTCTAGCCGTCCAAGTACCATCCTCTCCATCACTTTGCCCAAGCAACTAGCCAGTGCAATCGGGCGGTATGATGTGAGCACCAATGGTGACTTGCCAGGCTTTAGTAATGGAACCAAACGGCTGGTCTTCCAGTTAACTGGGAGGGTGCCCTCTCGCCACGAGTCGTTGTATATCTCGAGGAGGGCACTCCTCGCACACTCACCAAGGTGACACAGTGCTCTGTATGATATTCCATCAGGCCCGGGTGCTGATGTCCGTCTACACAAAGCCAGTGCTGCTTGAAGCTCATGAATAGAAAAAAAATTGGTCCATGGGGTGATCGTGTGATGTCGTGCCACCGCGTGAGAGCGTGGAGATGTTGGGATCTGCGAGTTGACCAGATAAGTTGGCACAGAACTCTTCTGCCACGTCGACCTCTGATCTCTGTTCAGAGAGGGCTAGAGCCTTGAATGGAGACCGCTGAATGGGAGATGTCCGGAGCCCTCTTATTGTCCTCCACAAGTGTGATAAAGGCTTGCGAGGATCTAACGAAGCGCAGAAGGCTGCCCAACGTTGTGACTCTAGCTTGTCTATGCGGCGTTGTATCTTCTTCTGAAGACGTCTAGCGATTCGTAAATCGTCGATTGCTTTCGTGCGTCGGTACCTTCGTTCCGCACGCCGTCGGAGAGCCCGAAGTCGTTCTAATTCCACATCAAATTCGGTTACTCTCGAAGAGCATTTGAGGGTGCACACTGTGTCTTGCACTGTGGACTTGATCACCTCTTCTAAGTCAAATGAGGTGTTCTCTTTACAGCGTTCTTCCATGAGAAATTCAAACTTGGTCCAGTCTACTCTTTGGATAGTTTCGCGTACCTTGCAAGGTGATAATCCTCTGATCTTGACATATGTGGGAATGTGGTCGCTCCCATGTGTTTCTATGTCCGCAAACCATCCGGCACATCTGACAAGACCTCGAGAAACAAAAGTTAAGTCAAGGCAACTGCTGTATCCAGGGCCACGTAAAAATGTTGGGCTGCCATCATTTAACAAGCACAGCTCGTTGTCTGAAGCAAACGTTATCAGACTTCTACCCTTTGCGCTGATCTTCGGGCTCCCCCATAGCGTATGGTGGGCGTTGAAGTCTCCGATGATCACCCATGGGCCAGGAGTGGATGATAGGATGTGTCCTAGTCTTCTGTGGTCAAATCTACTTGATGGCGACAGGTATGCACCGACAACAGTGACAGTAAGACCCCTTTTCTTCACTGTTAAGCATATATATTGGTTATCGTTGTCAGGTGGTACAGGCCGAATAATGTAGGTCAGGTCACGTCGAATGAACAGCAGGACCTTGCTGTTTCCACTATAACAAGCCGACATAAAGGATTTGTATCCGGAGAGTCTAATAGCGCTCGATAAATTTGGCTCGCAGATGACGATGATGGGAAACATATTAGTAAAAACGAACCGACGGAAATCTGCAATGCGTGATTTCAGTCCCCGTGCATTCCACTGAAAAATTGTTGCTTTTTTGACCTCTTCCCTGAAAGACAGTGGCTGGTGGGCCATTATCTACTCAAGAGCCGCCAGTACTGGACTCAGAGCGTCCAGTACTTGAAGTGCACTTTTGGCTGACGTTGTGCGCATGTTGTTTAACACAGTGCGAATGGCATTAATTATGGGTCGTAGAAGAGCAATCACTTGCTTATCCAAGTTCCGCTGCTCCTCTGTTGTCGCAGCTTGCTCTGATGAATGCGGCTTCTGATGTGGTTCTTCCACAAGTTGCGTGCGCGTAAGTGGCGGCCAATCTTCAGTAGAGAGAGATCTACTTGTTTTCTGTTTTCCATCGTCTGCGTTCGCCGCGGTGTACCCTGCAGTGGCCGCCGTTCCCAGATGCGTTGGCTTACTTCTTGTAGTTGACTGTGTTCTTCGCGAAGATCTTCGACGGTGATGTCGTCGTCTTCGCCGGACTTTTTCCGCGGCCTCTTTGTGGGTAGAGCTGTCTCGCACCATTTGTCTAAGAATAGTAAATTCCTTCTTTATGCGTGGACAGTCTTTGGAAGATGCACTGTGGGCACCTTGACAATTAGGGCACTTTAGTATGGTTGCGCTGCATTTGTCCTCGGTATGTGGTTCTGCGCATCGGGGGCACACTTCGGAGTTCCTGCACGCTCCCTGCACATGGCCGATCTTCTGGCACTTATGACATCGCATAGGTTTTGGAATAAATGGTCGGACCTGGTGACGAAAGTGGCCAACCTTCACATGGGAGGGGAGACAGTCCCCTTTGAACGTAATTCTCACACAATGTGTGTTACCAAGGCGACTGACATTCACAATGACGTTATCTTCATTTGCCGGTTTTATTAGCACTGAAAGATCCGATTCTGTAATTTCAGTGGCGATGTCATAAATTACTCCTGTTGACGTGGTGCTATCAGCTGGTATTATAGACTTGACATTGATGTTACCCAGTTGCGTTACTTTCTGAAGCGCGTTTAGCGCACGTGGGTTCAGCACATCGATTGCCAAGATGTTCTTTCTTGCGTTTAGACGTATTTCTTTGATCTGATTTGGCGTAATATTCTCGAGATACACAGAGAGCGCTTGCCTGTTCAGCCCGCGTAGACTGTCGGTAGCCTTCAGTGGCACAAACAGGATAGAGTGAGGCCATCGCTGAGGGGCAGTTTTCACGGTAGTCGTGCTTGATGCCGAAGATGCATTGACGATCCGTCGTTTAGCCTTGCGGTACAGGACGGGTTGGAAGCCGTCGTCCGAGGACTCGTCGCTTGATGCGGAGTATAGCTCAGTGTCCTCACTCTCACTGGACGCGTTTCCTCGCTTCCTCGAAGCAGTCCCAGCGGTCGAACCGGACTCGGACGGTGCCCCGTGAGGTTGAACATCCATCACCACGATATATGGGGTGATAGACCCCACAACTGCGGCGAAAAAACCAGAAAAGCACAAAGACGAGAAAGATGTGTTCCGTAAACGAATCACTTCGTCTTCTTCCTCCAATACGTTCTTGCCTTCTCAACAACTTATAGTGGGCAGAAAGCAAGGCCCTATTATGCAAGGCCCTATTATTATTTTAGCAAGGCCTATTAGAAAGAAAACAAGGCCCTATTATATGTAGTGCGTGAACAATCAGCCCTGCTAGTACATCTTTTCGTGTTGTTTCCCTTTTTCTTAACCAAGCTATTTATAAAATTTTGCATTCTTTGTTTGTTTCATAGAAGATTTGAAATGAAATGACGTATAGGTTTGGGTAGCTGCATATTTCTATTTTCTGATCAGAAATTCATTGAATGGCTATCATCTGAAATATTTGACGAGGTCTTTGTTATGACACAGGGATGGTTCAGAATGGAAAAAATGTATCAACAATGCCGTATGTATGGTTCCAAGAATGGTGCCCCGCCGCAGTGGCTTTGTGGCCAAGCTACTCGGCTGCTGACCCGCAATTCGAAGGAGCGGATTCTGAATGCAGTGGCTGCGTTAGGATGGAGGCCAAGATGCTGCTGGTCCATGTGCTCAGATTTGCGTGCACGTTAAATAACACCAGGTGGTGTGAATTTCCGGAGCCCTCCATTACGGCGTCTCTCATAGTTATAGGGTGCTTTTGGGAGGCTATAAGCCCCACGTACCAATCAAGCTTTCAAGGACGTTCATGCCAACGTCATTGTTTACCGATAGGCCCTTTATATTTCCAGTTACCAGATGACACTGTGGTTGGATGTGGTTGCTGTCTTATTTTATAGTCTATGCGGCCTATCCGCTCAGAATTCACGGCGCTTGCCTGGTAACCCAAAGCTGAGTGGTCGAATGAAGTCGTAGTGGTGGTATTAGTCAGGAGGCGAAATCATAGTGGAGTCCCTTTTCTTGGGCCATGTCCGTGCACATTAGAGAACCGCACATGGTCGATATTTTCGGAGTCATCCACTATAGCGTCTGTGATAATCGCATCGTGATCTCAGAATGCAAAGCCCCAGAAGTTACTCATACGTTAAAGAAGTCACCACACGTAGCAGGTCTGCATGCTTTCCTTATTTCATAGTTTATGTGACCCATAACATGCCTTCGTCCACTTGTGACTTTCTTTCGTGGCCTGCCCGCGCAACCACTCCATTCTTTTCACGCTTTTTCGCTGAGCAGCGTGCTCTTCTAGTTTTGCGTGACCTGTGATGCAATGCACGAATAGGGTTCCTCGATGCGCGCTCTCCCCTCCGGCGCCTTGGAGGGTGGAGTCATTCTGTGAGGGGGTGAATGCCGCCTTCCGATCGGCGGCCGCCATTCGGCTCCCCCCCGCCTCGCTAGAGTGTGCTAGCCCCGTCGCGTCTGGTTTGTGTGTAGTGGCGGCTCTCAATTGGACCAAAACGGAAAGGGATAAATTGGACACGCTCATGCGCAAAAGTGTCAAAAAGGTGCTCGGCGTCCCAATCACGACTAGCACAGAAAAACTCATGAAGTTGGGAGTGCACAACACCACTTCGAAAATAATTGAAGCGCAAAGGTCAGCACAAATAATTCGGTTATCGAGTTTCAAGGCAGGAAGAAAACTGCTCGATGCGGCAGGCCTCCGTCCTATCTTCAATCAGGGAGAAACTACGCAGCTTGATTATCAAACAAGGAATTCCTTTATTGTTGACCCTCTTCCACGAATCATCCATCCCCAACACAATAAAGGTCGTAGGTTGGCGAGGGCTAGGGCTTTCATAAAGAACCTCTCCGGAACAAAGACATTTGTGGACGCGGCGCGCCACGCCGGCGGCAGCAAGTTTTCCGTGGCAGTAGTCAATGACAGGGGAGAACTTGTCTCGGCAGCTTCAGTGAAGACCTCCTTGGTCGATGTAGCAGAACAGGCTGCTGTAGCGCTGGCATTACTGGACACGAAACGCACCACGGTGTACACCGATTCCCGAGCGGCCGTTAGGGCGTTCGCTTCGGGATTGATAGCCACAGAGGCAGCCAGAATTCTCCACAGCAAACCCCCCTCAGACGGTATTCATCACATAGTCTGGTTTCCCGCTCACATGGGACCAGACGTACTGCCGGGTCACCTGAACCCAAACGAGATAGCCCACGACTGTGCGCGAGGTTTCACAAGCCGCGACGGGGTGGTCTCTCGGGTGAGTTCGGGAGAGCTCGTCCACAGTGATCCTCTCGTTACTTTTCACAAGATAACATCTCATTACAGAGGAGAGCGACAGACGTTTCCCTTTCCCCATCATAAGCTCCACAGATCACAAGCAAGCACGCTCCGCATGCTCCAGACGGGGTCTTACCCCTCTAGGGGCTTTCTGAGCAAGCTTCATCCGGATATTGATCCACTTTGCCCAGATTGTGGTGAATTTTGCTCTTTGAGTCACATGCTCTGGCAGTGCCCTGCGTTACAGGATTTTAAAACAGAAGAAGACTGGACGACGGCAATCACAGACCCCAGACAAGACGTCCAGCTTCAGGCTGTCCAGAGGGCCCGTGAACGAGCGGAGAGGCATGGCCTCTCTGTTCCGACATGGGACTAGCCAACGGCGGGGTGGGGACCTACATAGTTGGCCCGCTGCCTTGCCTCTCAGGACCAAGTAAAGTTGTTTGTCTGGTTTGTGTGAGACAGGTGCGCGGCGTTTTATAGCGTTTTCTCGGGCAAAATGCCCGGGTGTTGCGTGCCACAGTGCACAAACCACTCGCGAAATGGCTATAGGATGTTCAGATTTCCGAAAGATCCGAAAAGACGACTCCTGTGGCTGGTAAAGATCAAGCGCGACAAGTGGCAACCCACGGACCGTTCGTGTTTGTGCAGCGTAAGTTATGCCATTTCAGCATTTTTGATCGCGATCGAGCCTGAAGTGATTGACTCCCTTATACGCAAGCTGCAGAAGGACTGTAGTCGATGAGGGTTGCAACGTGGGCTTGTTGGTCACTCATGTGAAAGGCTTTTGGTGCAGAAGGACGGCAATGACGGTTCAGAAATCTGACCCCGATCGGGCTTAATCGCTATCACCAGTGCACCGGGTGCAATACTCGTTCATTTGCATGCTATGTACATGCGTATTGTTCATTTTGGATAGCACAAAATGCGTTGTTCTTGATCGCTTGTAGTACACAAGCTGCAATTGCGCAGAGATGTGCGCCTACGTTGTCGCTTGTTGCTACCGGCGCCTTCAACAATTTGTTTTTGTAACATCACATTGAAAGCACGCATCCCGTCAGTTCATTATCAAAGAATATTTTCTCACTGTCCCTGTTTTTTCAGAAAGAAATTGACCATTTTCCCTTCTTTATTATTAACTCCAACTACAACAGCCCCTAAAATTCCCTCATCACTCTTTACGCATGTCCCTGAAAGTGTTGGCTGTTGTGGTCTGCTTAGAAGGTTTTTGTGAAGATCTTTGAGACCTGATCATCGCGTGTTTCCGCGCTGCAGGGACATTTCGAAGAAACCGCATTTGAGCAGAACCGTGCGGACGGCTGGAAAAAATTGAAGCCGAATGCTCTGCCAACAATCTTTTCGTTCAGAGGTAGGAATCCACTTATTTTCGCGTTAACGGAAGTTTGCGAGTTTGCTTCCTAATTTTGTTCCTTGTTCCAATCTTAGTCAGTTCCACGTTTAGCACTGTTATTGCCGGCCTTCTTAAGAGTCACATGGAGGGTCTAACCAGGTGTTTCTTTAAAAACAGAAAAAAACCCACATTACAGAAAAACGCTCTTAATACCTTCGGTCAATGAAATCGCTCGTTTCCTCCATTTTTATCGAGAGGTGAATTAACCGCACCTGCCATCCAGAAGCAGGATAATGACAACTTCGCACTTTGTTTATTTTTATTTCTATGCGTAGCGACGCTCAGAGCATGTTCGTTCATAATGATAAAAGAATCTGCCAGCTGATATGCAACATATGTGTGTTTTTTTTAGCGATGCCTAAGCACAGGAAGCCACCAAAAGAAAGGTTTTTACCACAAGGGACGCCTGCGGCCGCAGAAAACGTTGTTCTCTGCACAGTCAACCCCATGCTTCTAATACCTCAGCGACAGAAATTCAAGAACAACATGTCAACGACATAGCTGGTATGCAACAAACAGCAAATCAAGAATTGCAGCCACTACCGAGTGATGGCACGGAGATGTCTCGTGATCAGATGAGCAACTTACCTAGCCCAAGTGCCACGGCAGAAACTGAAGTTCCTACAACAGATGATTCTCAGCTAGTTGCATGCCCACTTTCCGCAACCCATGTTGAATTGTCGGAAGAGAAGTGCAGTAACAGGTCGTGTGCTGAAGTGAATAAACAGCTACAGGACTTGAAGGCAAAGTACGCGAAACTCCGTGAAGATCATAGCAAAGCAAGTGCTAAAACTAATTCAATTAAAAAGAAGCTTCAGAAGTTGGAATATGCCAGTGGGATTTTACGAAAAAAACTGAAGTTCCTAAATGAAGACCAAATGCGAGCCTTATCACGAAACAGCAACCGAGGTACTACCTGGTCATCAAAAACAATTAAACAAGCTTTTCAGATAAAATTCGCAAGTGAAACAACAGGCTATGAAACCCTAAGAAAACTTGGGTATCCACTGCCTTCTAACAGAACTCTTGTCCGTCGTCTTCAAGGGCTCAAGTTCCTGCCTGGGATTTTAACGGAAGTTACTGAGTTGCTCAGAGCAAAAGCAGAGGGCTTGGAAGACGTTGAAAGAGATTGTGTGCTTTATCTCGACGAAATGGAAATTGCCCGCGGGTATGAGTTCGACCGTGCTGAAGACGTCGTGTTTGGAGGAAAGACACTCCCAGCGGAACCAGATGAACCCGCCTGTCATTGCTTGGTGTTTTTGGTCGGAGGATTGAACTCAAGATGGAAACAGGTCATTGCGTATTATTTCATTGGAAGCTCGGTCGACGGCTGTCTGCTCAAGAGTTTTGTGCTGGAAATCGTGCAGCTCTGCGCAGATATTTCCCTGAGAGTGCTTGTGGTGACCTCTGACATGGGAGCCTCCAACAGAGCGATGTGGCGCGAGTTTGGTTTTTCTAGCCATAGGAACTCAAACACGGTGTGCGCAATCCCTCATCCTGTGCTTGAGGGAAAGGAACTCTTCTTCACTGCAGATGCCGCGCACGTGATAAAAAATATTCGAGGCCAGCTTTTGAACTCTGTTGATTTTACACTGAGTGACGCAACTGTCTGTCACCATGGCTTACCCTCAAACAAAGTCAAACTGGAGCATGTGCGTGCTGTCGTAGAGTATGACTCCGATAAAGAGCTGAAAATTGCATCCAAACTTTCAGAAGTACACATCAGCAAAGGCCATTACACGAAAATGAAAGTCGGCATAGCGGTGCAGTTTTTCAAGGAATCCCCAGCTGCCACTCGTTGCCTAATTAGAGAGAAAGTGCTCGAACCAGAAGCTGAAACTACAGCATGGTTCCTGGACCTGATCGCAAAATGGTACAAGCTGATGTCCTCGCGACATCCGTCTGTCGCACTTAGTTGTCGAGACATGGCAAAGTACCACGAGGCCCTGGAAACGTTGCGCTTGACATTGGAGACAATACAAGGCATGCAGATGGGAAGTACATCCCAGTGGAAGCCCACACAGGCTGGTCTCATGGTTTCAACGACAGTGGTCCTTCGTTTGCAAAATATTTTACTGAAATCGGATGGCTACAAGTTCTTGCTCACTGGGAGACTACTTCAGGACTGCCTGGAGAATCTTTTTTCTGTCGTGCGCCAAAGGAAACCCGTCCCTAACGCGTACGACATGAAATGCGCTTTAAAGCTTGTGTGCGTCAGCCAGTTTTTGCACACGCCAGCGAACTCTAGTTATGAGAATGACGACTCTGAGTACCTGGATGGCATGATTTCCCAAGGGAAAAGAGAGTGTCGAGGAGATGATGAAGAGGAAATTGATGATGGGGAAATTCTTTTCATTGAAGCGTTGACTTCAATAGAGTGCAGCATTTTACACCATATAGGTGGATTCCTTGTGAAAAAAATATTGAAGAAAACGGACTGCAAGCAGTGCAGGGCTGCAATGCAAGGCTCGGCGAGCCATGAACACGCATATTTAACTGCACTAAAGGAGTATGTTCAGGATGGTGAGAACTTGTGTTATCCGAGCGGTGAGGTTATGAGCTCGCTCATATCTTGTGAAGAACACTTTAAAGGGATCACATCCTGGACAGACAACCTGTTCACCCTGAAGTCCCCTCTCAAAGCTGTAACTGAATATTTATTCAAGAGGACCAAGTGCAGTGTGCAGGCATGCCAGCAACACAAGGGTTCTCTGGAAAAAATGTTGATATCCAGTTATGCACGAGTAAGGCTTCGCATTCACCTGCGCCAGCTCGAAACAGCGAGAACCAGTGGGAGTGGAAGCAAGACATGCGCTGCGGTTAACTTGCAGTGAGTTGTAGCACTTGTTTTTGAAATATATTAAAGTTATCGATGAAATAAACAAGCTATGGCATCAGAAATGGCCGTATATTGAACGCAATTTGCTTTCTTATTGTTGAGAAGCGTGTGGTCGCTTCATTTTAACGATATCGACGAACGCTTTATTACAGTTACTAATTTATAATATATTCCAGCGGAAAACACGCTAAACCTGGTTTGATAGTCAGTGTCTGCGTGCGAGTCATGATTTAATGCCATAAAAGCCGTATGTAGGGCCCCAAATAGTATATGTATTGAACAATTTTTTTGCCCATCTGCTATTTACAGTAAGGCAAAAAAGATGAAAACACAATTCAGAATACTGTGCGTTGCAGGGTGCGGTCCGTAAATGGAGTAGCTGATGAATAATTCGAAAACTAGATTTGAAAATATGGTGTGCAATCACAGTTTTTCTCTTTTTTCGTGACAGCACGTTGTTTTTTTCAATTCTTTTTTTGACCGGCAGGCAAACTAATTTTACACTTTTGTGAAAGGCACAAAACACACAGACACAATGAAAGGTTATGGGACTTGCGTGCGTGTGTTTCGCATCTTTAACCAGTATAAATAGTTACCGACTAGCCCAAGAAGATGCTAACTGAAGATGTTAACGTGGCTGGCGTGGACGGTAGTATTCTGCTGCGAACAACTCCAGCTGCTAATGTCGCTTTAAAAATAAAGATTATAGAATAGAAATCTGAGACCTTGACACTCCCGATGCGAAAACTTTGTATTTTTGTCATGTTGTTTGAGTACCACTCGTTTTGACACAACGAACTCTGCATGCAGCCGCGCGACGCCCGTTGGCTGCCTATCGTGGCTATAGGTGGCCTGCGGAGAGGGCATCCTAATGGCAGACGCCGTAGCAGACGACGCTGTTGTCTCCACCCTGCAAGGGGGCGCGCGCATCGAGGAACCCTATGCACGAATATTCCACGCCCAAGTGAAATAGGAGTCTTCAAGTCTCGACAACTTTGCTGGCATTCTTGCCATTTTTTTTAGGCGTGAATTGTAGGTTTGTGGCAAATATAAATGTAGTGGTGGCGTCTTGCATATCACCAAGTTGCAATGCGAGATTTCGAAAGAGCCCAACAATATATTTCTCAATTGTACGGATATTTCGCTGTAATGAATATATATTTTACGGTACTTTCAACAGTGTATTATTTTTGTGGGTAAGGCTAACAGAACACAAGGATACAGCAGTCCTTCAATCTTGCACGTGTCACAGACAACAACAGAAAAAGACCTAGAAGACAAAGAGCGGTGGATACTTCGATAGTTTAATAGTCAGAAATAATTCCTTCCCAGTTGACTAGCAAGCATGCGCAAAAAGTTTTTAATGTGACATCAAGGTGATGGAAACTAAAAAAAGGCATTACTTAGCTCCGGTAGCACTGCATATGTGACATAACGTTTCTATGAGACTTTATAATCTAAATCTATGAATGTGGGCACATAAAACACATGAATACACTTCAGTTGTATTTGTCCAGTCATCGCAGAATGCCCTCCTTCTAGAATATTCTCC